>PVJH01006832.1:0-98026 GCA_004026705.1 Nesogale talazaci
TCACTTTCCTTTGAAGATTGGCATGTAGTACTTTGGACTCGGGGCCCTTTCTTTCTATCCCTTGGGAGATACTAAAGATTAGTGGAAAGCAAAATAGATTAAGGGGAAGAAGATTGGCCCGAAGCTCTGAGGAGTGGAAGGGGGTGAGCCCCAGGCAAATTCAGACCAGGGGCCGAGTCTCAGCCCCTTCAAAAATTCATATGTGCTCCAGATTGCAGATCCAAAGAGGCCATATGAACTCTTGAAACCTTGCTAAGGTAATTCTTAACCCTTACAGCAAAATCATAGTGTGATTTAATGAGTAAAAGTTGTCTACTTTAAGCATTAATACCAGGTAAAATGTATCTATATGGGATTCGATAGATTCGATAGCATCCTTGAAGGGTATTGAGTTTATAGAGAGAGAAACCACTCAGAAAGGAAGGAAGGCAGGGACGGTTGTAGAGCCAATACGGCGTGGAGAAGCAGTTGAAGTTCTGTGGATTTCTGTCCTGTATGTCCTCAGCAGAGAGTCCATTGACAAAAAGTCTGTTAGCATGTATTTCCTAGTTCAGTTTCAATGTGAAATGATCTTGAGATGCTCTTTCTTCATAAGCCATCACTCATAAGACTCTTATTCTATGTGTAATATTAATAATTGGTAAATTTCCTAAAATATCTTAGGTCTCTTTAAAAAATTTTTATTGGGTGCTTGAACAGTTCTTATCACAATGCACACATATATCCATTTTGTCAAGTGCTCTTTATGTTTGTCTCCCCCATCGTTCTCAAAACACTTGCCTTCCCTTGAGCTCCTGGTATACACTCCTTATTGTTCTCCTCACTCCCCTCTACGCCCCCCCCCATAAACCCCAGATAATTTGTAAACACCACTATTTAAAAAGAGCATTGTGTTGGGGGCTCATGCAACTCTTATCACAATCAATACATGTATGCAAGTAGCATTTGTACATTTGTTGCCATCATCATTCTCAAAACATCCCCCTACTGCTTAAGCCCTTGGTATCAGCTTCTCATATATCCCTTTCCTCCCCATTCCCCCTTCCTCATTTACCCTTGATAATTTACAAATTATCATTTCTCCAATATTGTACACTGACCCATCTGCCCCTTTACCCACTTCCATTCTGTCCACAGCCCAGGGTGTAGGCTATATGTAGATCCCTAAAGTGGTTCCCCCTTTCTGTTCTCCCTTCCCTCCACCTTCTCTGCATCACCACTCTCATCATTGGTCTTGAAAGGATCATCTGTCCTGAATTACCCATATTTCCACCTCATATGCATACCAGTGTGCATTCCCTGTCTAGCCAGATTTGTAAGGTAGAATTGGGGTCATGACAGTGGGAGGAGGAAGCATTGAAGAACTAGCGGAAAGTTACATATTTCATTGTTGCTACACTGTACCTTGACTGTCTCATCGCCTCCCTGCGACTCCTCTGTAAGAGGATGTCGCTTCACCTATTGCTGGGCTTTGGGTCCCCAATCTGTACTCTCCCTCATTTATAGTGATAAAATTTTTAAGTTTTTGATGCCTGATACCTGGATCTTTGGGCATCTCAGTGTTATGCAGGCTGGTGTGCTTCATCCATGTGGGCTTTGTTGCTTCGAAGATAGATGGTCTCTTGTTTACTTTCAAGCCTTTAACAACCCAGACACTACACCTTCTGATAGATGGGCACCATCAGCTTTCTTCACCACATTAACTTATGCATACATTTGTTGTCAGTAATCATATCAGGAAGTGGGGTGCCCAATGTTACGGTTTTTAGTTCTTTGATGCCTGATAACTGATCCCTTTAACATCTTGTGGTCATGTAGGCTGGTGTACTTCTTCCATGTGGGCTTTGTTGCTTCTGACCTCTATGACCGCTTATTTATTTTCAAGTGCTTATACCCCAGACACTATATCTTTTGATAGCTGAGCACCATCAGCTCTCCTCACCACTTTTGCTCATGCACACATTTGTCTTCAGTGATTATGATGGGAAGATAAGCATCATGGAATGCCAATTTAATAGAACAAAGTGCTCTTGAATTGAGGAAGTACTTGAGTGTATGGCCAATGCCCATCTGCTGTCTTAATACTAATGCTATAAGTATATGCACATAGATCTATTTTGCCACCATCATATATAAATATATTTACCTTTGTACATGCCAGTATTCAGACCTCTAAAAATGCCCTTCCTCCCCCCCGGTTCTTTCCTATATTTTATTTTACTTTACTCTTGCCCACTATCATGCTCAGCCTTCATTTGGATTTCCATAGTTTCTCTCTTTACCTAACTTTTGGTCAATCCCTATCAGGCCTCTCACAACCACCTTATTACTGATTTTGAATCATTTGTTTTTCCCTATACCTGTGTTGGTCAACACAATCTCCTATCAACCTTCTCCCCATCTGCCATGCCCCTCTGAAACCATTGGTCTGCTTGTTATCTCCTCCCGAATATTTTCCAGCCTATCTTATTGAGATAGACTTGCAGTATTAATAATATGTACAAAAACCCCAAGACGTAGTAAGTTGTAGTGACCACAGAAATCAAAATGAAGACAACAAAAAATTCAATGTCCAGAAAAAATATATAAATAAGTAAAAAATTAAAACAGTAGTAACAAAATAAAAACCTGTAAATAGTTCAGTGTCTGTTCATTGATCTTCAGGTGTGTCCCTCAGTTGAGTCCAATGGAGTGTCACATCATGGACCCAACATATATCCTCGACAACCTCAATAACTTCATGCTCTGCTCCCCAAGCTGCTTTGCTGCACAGCCTTAGTGTTTTGCTATGTTGTGGTGGGGTCACACAGGGTACAATCCCCACCCTGTTTCTCCATTGTTTTCCCCATATGACCTTGGGTCAGCGAGGGATACCCTCTTTCATAGTGGGGCAGGACATATGGTCCACTCTCTGCATTGGCTGTTCTGAATGGGAAATACCGTCCTCAAGGCTTGTGGGCCAGATTGCCCACCAATCTCTTCCTCTCCCTTCAGTTGTTCTCATGTGCTCTGGTTCTTTATGTACCACTCCCAAAGTTGCAGCTTCAATGCTATCCTCCAAAGCAAACTGCCCTGGGTAGAGAGGCGGCTGTCCATGTAGTTGGGATTGGGGTTGGGTCCTCAGACCTCTCTACTGCCTCTCTGCTCCAATCAGTCACACTTCATTCACTTCCTGGGACACCAGATTTAAGTTTGGTCCCTCATTCCCTGTGAAGATATAAGAAATACCTCCCCTTGGGTGGGTTAGTGCTCCTTTTTCCTTCTACAAATTGCCATCTCCCTCCTTATTCAGTTGACTATCATATATAGACCTGGATTTGATCTGGTCCCTGCCATGCTGCCTGGGCCTCCCCCCAGGAATTTCTGCATGCAGTAGCTTTTCCCTATATCACTTTTGCAATAAATACCATCATTGTGTCCTATCTTACACCATCCCACATTTCCCCTCACCCACTTCTCTTTTGTCTGTCCCCCACAGACATATGTAGATCCTTGTAATTTGTTCTCCCTTTTCTATCCCACCTTCCCTCCACCCTCCAATTATAGTCCCTGTCACTACTGTTATTAAGGGTTTCTTCTAGCCTGGATACCCTGTGTTTCCAGTTTTACGTGTTTCAGTGTACATGCTCCAATCCAGCTGGATTTTTAAGGTAGAACTGGGACCATGAAAGTGGGTGGCGGGAGTATTCAGGAACTAGAGGAACATTGTATGTTTCAACATTGCTACACTGCACCCCAATTGATGAGACCCCCTCCAAAAGACTTCTGTTAGGGAATGATCAGTTGCCCACAGATGGACTTTGGGTCCAACAGAGGTAAAGGAGTGGGTATTGACAGACCCAGGGACAAGGGAACAGCACGTGATTGAAAATTGATGGTGAGGAGAGTGTAGGAGGACTGGCAGGGCTATATCTTAGTTCTTTAATGAATGAGAGTTCTTGCTAAGATTATCTTCCCCAAAATCTACTTCGTGTGTGTGTGGTGTGTTTTAAATATATAATGTTGCAGAGGATACCAAGTACCTTAGGAAACAGAAGAGCAAATCAAATAAAATTACTGTTTATAAAGTAAAACTCAGGAAATTTTTACCCCCATCAATGATGATTAAAACGTGTGTAAGGGAGTCTTCTCCAGCTGTATCCAATGTAAAGGTCCTAGAATTTGTATGGAGAAAACTCATAACTTCCATTCCATCCAGAACACCGGTGTTTTCATTCATTTCACGATCACTAGAAATTTAAATAATGACAAGCTATATACAAAATAACTTAGTTAAAATATCCGTTGAGTGCACTGAGGCCTGACTCTCCCAGATCAATCTAATATTGGCATTCCATTGTCTTCTGGAAAATTCACCCTAAGAGCATTTGTGAATGTAACATCTAGTTGATATCAATGTATATAACTTCACTGAAGCAAACGTGCAGGATAGTATTCCTATTTTTCATTATGATACAAAAGAACTGATAGACAGTATTCTTCATTCAGAATTTCTTCTCAACTGTGAGACAGTATCTGAAAGTCTGAACTTCATTCATTCCCTCACACCTCTACCTCCATGGCTAAGTTTTATTTGAAATTGACACTGAAGGACTTAATGCATTCCTCAAATTCCAAACTGATTTACCTCTGTGTATTTTTGACACTCTCATCTGGACCTCTCCCCTTCCCACATTCACCAATTTCTTTCAATATCTTCAAACTTATGATTTACTTCATGAAATATACCTACCATTACCCTTATATGATGCTGCATCCATACCCCAATATCCTATGGGCAGAGCCTGGCTCGTGGTTATCCTTGCTTTCCCAGAACTAGTATGGTGAATAGATTCTCATGCACTATTTTAAGAATCCTCAAGTCAGCAAGAAGTCTCCTTTATTAAAGTAAATTTTTCATACATTCTTTAATAAGCTAAGCAAATACAGGTACTGACCATTTAGGTTTACAAGACAAAGTACTAAGAGGGATAAAGAAAGTGAAAAAAATGATGATATTGTGCATTTTACTTGACTAAACTCAGCATTTTGATTGCTGAGTTTTTCACATATCTAATACAACATATCCATTTAAATGCTATTCTATTTTATCCCAGATCAAAGTAGAAGTGGTTTCACAATTGTCTAGCAAAGTACCAAAGTTCTTATCCTTAAACATATTAAAAAGCAGTAAATGTGCGAAAAAAAACATGGATGCACTTAGATTCTAAAGTTATTTAATCTCTGTATGAAGACTAACATTTGCATAATGACCCACAAAGGCCTAAATCCCCAAGCTACCCACATACAACAGGAACATACAGGTGAGGACACTGTTTCATTGCAGCTCCATCCTTCACTACATAGAAAGGTTTAGAGAAATAATGTGAGCAGTCTGTCTCAGACCTCACTGGAGTTGGAAGTGGCTGCGGACAGTGGCACCGGAACTCTCTGAGGACATGGTGTCATCGCTGGCTGCAGCTAGAGCTTTGGCTCTTTCTTCCTTCTTCCTCAGAGCCAGTATATAATGAATTGGGAAAGAACATGGGCTATAGTCATAAGCTTTTAACAAAAAGGCCAGCAACTTCATCTTAGAGATTTCAGTGTAGGCTCTTGGACCCCAAATGAATTTGTAACGTGGAGGGTAAGTGTTAGGCAGCTGCCAACACTCCACATATTTTTCCTGAACCAACTCTCTGGTGATGAAATCCTCTGGTTTCCCGCAGATGAAGTGTTTCTGCCCAGCACAGATGCCCATCCTATTCAGCACCTTCCAGACTTGTTCTTCAGTGGCATGGTTGTCATTAAGGTAGATCACACCCAAAACAATAATCAGGATGCCAGTCTTTGGCATGCCTTCTATTTCACCCAACAAGCCATCATAGGTGAGGCCTAGTGTAATGAAGACCTTGTAACAGTGGTTGATGGTGTCTGCTTCCTCCACTTCAAGGCCAAATACTATCTCCAGGCATTCTTTGGCTTTCTGCAGAATCTCAGGGAAGCTATATTTGTGCTCTTTGATGACAGTATTCAGCATGTCTTCTTGGGTTATTGGCCCTTTCATTCGATACTTGAGCAGCAGATACTTCACCAATAAATATGATTTCTCTTTGATAGGCGATATACTAAATCTTTTTCTAATTATCTGGGCCAGGTTGTCACCGTCTCCATCAGAGCTGTTCTCTTCAGTGTCTACACAGAGAGAGGAAACATCATATGCACTCTGAAGACTCTGGGAAGTACTGGGCTTCTCTCCATTAGAAATCTCTTCCACAGTTGTCTCCTTTGCAGCGGACTCCCCCAGGGAAGTCTTCTCGATTACTTCAACTCCCTTGCTGGGAGTTAGAGGAGTGGAGGAGGGCGAGGCTTCCTCTGAAACCTCAGGTAATGGAAGATTGTTTATGACCTGGGCTTCCATAGGAACAGAGAGAGGTTGTTCAGGACTGAAACGAGGGCTCTGTTTTTCAGTAGACATGATGTCTACTGATGAGAGTTTGGGCAGAAGAGAGGAAGAAGCAAAGTCACAGCCTAAAGGAGAGAGAAAAAGTAGACTTAGACGGTAAGCTACAACATGGGAGCTTTGACAAAGACTATCTCTACCAGACTTGTCTTAATGGACAATGCTCTAGGGTCTCACAGGTCTCCTATCTTCCTTGTCAGTACTCTCCACCGTAAAGTGAGGGGCTTCTTAGGAAGCTTTGTGTGTACAGTCATAAGACGCAACTCAAGGCTACTTGGCCCACAGTAGCGCAGGCAGAATCAGTTGCCAAGGCTTGGGTTTGGACAGTCCATTCAATTCTCAATGTGGTTCCTCACCTTGTAGAAACTGGGTCCTTTTGCATCTCATACCCCAAAGCCACTCCCCTCAGATTAGTTTTCAGCTTCCCTGAGAAATGACAGCAGAAAGTCAAGAGAAATCGCACCTAGTTTTCCTTGCCCTGGGATTAATTACCAAGGCTGACTGCAGGGGCGAGCTGTCAGAGCCCACCTGTTCGTGGGTGGGTGGTACTCTCAGATTCCCCTCAAACGCCTTATCTGAGATTGCTTCTGCTGCCGTCATTTCTGTCTATCTGCTATGAGCCTTCACCTGTCTAGCACCTCTGAGACAAGAGTACATGTGCTCCTCTGCCTGGCCGCCTCACTGAGTGTTGTCTGGGGGCAAGGCATGGCTCTGTGCTCCCCCACGTCTGCAGTTACAGAGCTCCTGCTCCCCATGCAGAGTCTAGATTCTGAGCAGAGCTTGCGACTTCACCTCCAGTCTTGTCAATTGTGCCCCATGACTAAGGTCATCAGATTCCTAAACTCAGCATAAGGTACCGGATTTCTCACCTTCTCTGTGTAGGGCATTTCTAGGCTGACATCAGTGTTGGCATTCTAATAGATCATGTCCCGTCTATTGTGAAGCAGGTCTTCAAGATTCTCCCCTCTATTCCTGCAGAGGATGAACATCCTATTCTCTGTGAGCCTCAGGCTTATTTCCTCAAATGGAGGAAATCAACACATTTAGACACTTGATAGGGCATTTGGGGGTGATGATAGAGCAGGGTTCTGCATGATTTAGTTTGGGGTTTAAACTTAAACAGAGAGAAATATGACCAGGACTATATTCTCTAACTTATAATAGAGGAAATCTCAAAAGTTAATAATGCACAGTTGGAATGCCATCACTTTGGTAAGTTTGAAATAGGGTCCAAATGCGTTCACCTGCTTTAAATTACATCACCACAGATTCTCTCCTAATAGCTATGCTGCCTTAAACAGAGCACATAGTAGATTATATCTCCCTATACAAGCACACATTCTTGTCATCTCCTTCCACTATAGCACCCATCCCCCTCACACATTCCCCTAGGGCGCATATTAGGTTTCCTCACCTGTGTGCTCAGGGACTTTACTGCTGCTACTATGGATCTTGTGACTAATTTATAACAAACATGCATGTCTTATGGCTACCTACAAATATCCCTAGTTAGGAAAGACTTTCTCTGCAAGGACCTGGTTGCTGATATTTTGGATATCCTGGAGGTGAGCATGTTACCAAAAAGAAGTGGCTGGATGCCTTTATTTTACTATCTCCTATCTTCTATGATGATGATATATATATATATATATATATATATATGCACATACAAACACACAATTGTGTCACCGGACACTACAATCATTAGAGGCTGGTTGACTGGCAATATATTGTTTCCTTTGGGCTTGAAAAGGCCCACTTTATTTCCATTGTCACTGAAAGTTTGTAAGACCTTCTCCTGACTTGAGGTTTCCCATTCACAATAAGACCTCAACTGGCTCTCAGTGGCTATGGCAGGTACATGTCAGGGCATCTTATCGGGCGATCTCTGCTCAGAGTCTCCTTGGAGTCCCTCTACTTTGTGGGATCACACTTTTTTTTACAATGGCAATCCCCTTACTTCTAATGCCCTGTTATTTGACTCTTGGCAGGGCCTGGGAGACCTTCAGTCTTGACTGACATATTGTGTCCCATGATCAAAGTCTTCATCAAACTGAGAATGTCAGGAGAAAGTCTTCATCATGTGGCACTGCAGGGACCTTCAAACTGCCCTGTGTGAAGATGACAGCTCAGGTATACCTATGGCACCACCTGAGGTCATCTGCACTTGAAATCCCAGGGCTAATAGAGTCTGAGTGAGAATGCTTAAGTCAAAGAGTTTAGCATTAGTGCTCCTTGAAGACTTAAATGTAATTTCTTACCTTGAGTGCTAGCAGATCCTGGAGCTCCCCCTCTGGTGGTGTGGCTAGAATCTCCTGAAATGAGAGCCAACATCTTTCTCAGACACTTAAGAGTAGAAGTACCGGTAATTCCTGGACTCCCTGACTTGCAAAATCAACCAGGTGGTAAACAGGCAGTCACAAAAATATGTGTGTCTTCCTGTGTTCTGTTGTCAGTGAAATCGATTCCACTTTATAACCCTACTGGGTCGGGGACCGTCTATCTAGGAAATACAACACACCCCCACAGACCAAGCAATCCCCTCTCACAGAACCCCCAAATATGAATCTCCCAACATCTGGCCATCCCTTAACCAGGGCGATCAGAAAGGGGAAATATTTGAGGGATTTCCCCTTCTACCCTCCACCTTTACTGCCACATCTATACCCTTAAGTCTAAGGCCTGTGGGAATAGACACCCACGGTGGGAATGAGGGAAAGCATTTCGGTCGCCCCTCCCCCCTCTCCCCATTGGGGTCCAGTGGCTGACTACAGGGGGAAGAATAGTGTAAGGGACTTGTGCACCTCGAGGTGCGCGGTCTCTCAGACCCCATTCAGTAACTTTACCTAGACTCCTGCGGGGTCTGGGTTTCTTTCTCCCTCTGAGGACCTGAGATGCAGTTAGCTCCGCCGCCCCAGGCCCCTGTCCCTGTCCCCCTCCCTCTACGCCCGGCTCCTGTGCGCGCACTATAGTTGCCACAAGTAACAAAAAGATCCCGGAAACGCACCTTATCTCCTATTCCTTTCTCATTCCACACATAAGGCATTACCTTGAACCCTGGTGAACCTGTGGAAATGTTCTGTTTCTGCTGAAGAGATGCCGCCGTCTTGGGACCAAGCTCCTACTGGGGTTTCAGGTGTGAACATCTACGGAAGCACCCTCTCACTTTTATTGTGGACTTCTTCATTGGATCACTGCAGGGGCGGGCCTGATGGAACCTACATACCTTATTTTGGAATGGGGAAGTAAAGTGGAATGCAAGTGAACATTCATATCCAGCTGTTTCGTTCCTGTACAGCCTTTCTTATAAAAGTAGAAGAAATCAATGCACCAAAAGTCAGAAAAAAAGTTTCTGCAATTGACATATGATTATATGTGATGTGAGAAAATTTTGGAGGTGGAAGCTCATTTCAGAAATAGTTGGTATAGGTTCAATGTACAAAAAATGAACTTTGTATCACTTGTCGGCCTTTTGGCTAAGATCCAATGTAGTATCTGTTCTTATCAGTTTAATATCTGCTATGTCCTCTATGTGAGGAAAATACATTCAATGTATTTTGAAACTAGGAGTTGGATTAGGAGCTTGCTCCATCCACTCCACCCATCAATCTGGTATTGTAGCGTTTCCAGGAATGTTGCAGCCCCTTAGGGGTTTAAAAAATTAAAAAAAATGAACTTTGTATTTTACAGCAACAATGTCAGCTGAAGTATATTCTTCTCCATGGAAAGAGCACCGCATCAACAACCCTGAAGAGAGAAAACTGCAAAAAATCTAGTCAGCAGGTTGATATTAAAAGTGCTGGGGTTGAATGAACTGGAGGGGAAGGGAAGAACTTGCAGTTCCTTTTGAAAAACAGAAACTTTTTGATTTTCCATCCTTCATAAGGATAACCTGCAGCAAAGGAAAGTGCAAGACTTTGGATTTTGCAGTGGATGGAAAGAAAGAGATCTAATTCCTCATTCTTTCCTCCTCCCACTTTGTCAAACAACTTCCCAACCTGTGGAACAAATGATTCCTAAGTGTATCCTGAAATGTACTATTCCAGACAATGCAAGGATTTAGCCACAGCTAGCCTCCTCTAGCTGAGAGAATCTTTCCCCACTGATACCTAACTTCCCCACACCATGAAAGTTTTCTCTCGCCTAATTCTATTAAGTTAACTACACACTATTTCTCTGGGTACTCTTTTGTTCTCTTTTTCTTTTCATCTTAGCCATTCTTCCTTGTATGATGTTTTGTGATTATTATCTCTACAGAGTGGAGATCCACAGAGGAGAGATCATGCTTTTATCACGAACATAAGCCTAGAGCCTAAAACATGTCTGCAACACCAAAAACACATTATTGTCAATTCAATTATGACTCCTAGTGACTCCATGGAATAGAATGGAACTGTTCCAAGTCTGTAATTGTAGTGGAAGCAGTTTGCTACATTTTCCCCCTGCAGAGTAGCTGGTGGGTTTAAAATGACAACCTTTTAGTCAACATTAAAGCATTTAATCATTGTGCTACCAGGGCTCTTTTGGGACAGAGTAGATTTGCAATTAAGTATTTGAAAAATGGTTAAGCTAATGAATGTTTCTGCCTTTACCTGGAATGTCAGATAATTAATTTGAGAATGCTGTTACAGCAAAGATTTGTGTATGACTAATTGGTAAACTCGCTTGGAATGTTCAAGACCACTCTTGAATTTGAACTGCAATAGACTGAATACCAGCATGATCTTATTACTAGGCTACAGATGAAATGTTTATCAGATTCCCACAGCACCTGTCAGTGAAGACATACTGCAATCTTCAAAAGAACACCTTGTCTTTAGTTGCTTTATCTTGACTACTCCATGTTTAAGGAGATCTATGGGACCAGCTGGACATATTGAAATGATCATCAGTCGTACACACATTGAAGTCAATTATTTAATAGGAATTTGTCAGTAAATCTTAGCTGTTTATGGGAATTCTTATTTAGGTGGGATATTTCTTGATACAATCCTTATCTCTAGCACGTCATCTAAGTTATATTTGCATAGAAGTATGCCAATTGATTTTAAAATGCAATTCTTAACCTTTTAAGACTTGACTGCAGACTGCAGTTCTCTTTAATATGCACTATAATATATTTTAATGTATAATTTTATGAGCCTGACATGTCTAGAGAAACAAATCCACTGAAACTTGTATGTATAAGAAAAAGCTATACATCACGAACAAATTCCAACCCAGTCCAATTGACATCCCTAAGTCTGAATCGAGTCAACAAGTCCCTCTTAAAACTCATGTAGTCACAGTCCCGTGATGCCGACATTTGAACTGGGAAGCAGAAATATCAAAGGCAGGTTTGGCACCGCATCAGAGGAGTGAATCCAAGGTCAATGGAAACATGGATAGGCACCAGCATCCCTCAGGCAAAGTGCCAATAGGCAGGTAGATGGAGGGGCAGAAAGAGAAAATGTCTCTGTCCATAGTAATTAACAATAGATATGAAGCAAAAACATATTCAGAAAAAATATCTAACAAAGCTTACATGCAATTTCATCAGTGTTTATCAACTGTAGATTTAACTTTTGGGTCATCTATTTCATCTTTTTTTTACTTTCTTTAACTTCCTTTCGAATAGCTGAATAATAGAAATGTGATTTCTCATACTTCTCAAAGAGAACTTCTTTGAAATTTGAATAATCCTATATAGGAAATGATATCAAGTCTTGTTTCTATTTGGAAACAATTTTATCTAAGTTCTTTTGTACTAAATGTGTATGTCCTCTTATACCATAACAGTGACTTCGATGTGGATTCTCCATAGGGAAGCAATTGAATTGTCTAAAATTTTACACAAAAATGTATTATCAATCATGCTATTGCATAAATGTCTGAATAAATGTTTGCCTAGGACTAATACTCTTAGCTCTAGTTTGATTATCTATAAAAATCATTACAAAATAGCTCTAGATTCTTTGACGGTAATTTTAAGTATGTTACATAAACTACTGATAATGTATTAAATTTCAGGTTGAAATCCTTATGTATGAGTCACCTTATCTTGAATTTCCAAAAATTCTTGTGGATAAAAAAATATTCTGGAAGGCTCCATTCTGTTGTATACAAATGGTTTGGAGTTTCTTCGTTTTTGAGATTTTATACCACATACAAACATGCAAAGAGTCAGGAAAAAAGGGAAATGTAATGCCTTGAACATTTACTTCCTCAAACCCAAAAGGAGAGATGTATATGTTTAAACTCCATATATAAAAGAAATGAAAGGGGGAGGGGGAATCAGCAAGGCATTGAATTTGTGCATATCATTGACCACATTATTATATAATTGGTGAAAGTTATTTTTTAAAATCATTTTATTGGGGCCTCACACAACTCTGATCACAATCCATATATAAATCTATTGTATGCAAAGCATATTTGTATGTTTGTTGCCATCATTATTCTCAAAACATTTGCTTTCTACTGAAGCCCTTTGTGGTAGCTCCTCACATTTCCCCTCCTTCCCAGCGTCCCCCATAACTTATAAACACTTGATAATTTATAAATTATTATTATCCTGTCATATACATGTTGGAGGTCTCTCTTAAGCCACTTCCCTGTTGTCTGTACTCCAGCGAGGAGATTATATGTAGATTCATGTAATCGGTTCCCCCTTTCTACTTCAACTTCCCTCCACCCTCCCAGTATCACCACTCTCATCACTGGCCCTGAAGGGATATCTCTTCTGGATTCTCCATGTTTCCTCTTCCTATCTGTACCACTGTACATCCCCTGGTCTACCTAGATTTGTAAGATAGAATTGGGATCATGATAGATTGCTGCTACATTGTGTCCTGACTGGTTCATTTTCTTCCTGCGACCCTTCTGTAAGGGAATGTCACTTCACATACAAATGGGCTTTACGTCCCCAATCTGTACTCTCCCTCATTTATAATGATATAATTTTTAGTTTTTTGATGCCTGATACCTGATCCTTTTGACACCTCATGGTCACATGGACTGGTGTGCTTCCTCCATTTGGGCTTTCTTGCTTCTTAACCAGATGGCCACTTGTTTACCTTCAAGCCTTTAAGACCCCAGATACTGTATCTTTTGTTTGCCAGGCACCATCAACTTTGTTCACCACATTTGCTTATGCACACCATTGTCTTCAGCAATCATATCAGGAATGTGGGTACACAAAGGTATGATTTGTAGTTTTTGGTGCCTGATAACTGATTACTTTGACACTTTGTGGTCACAAAGGTTGATGTGCTTCTTTCATGTGGGCTTTGTTGCTTCTGAGCTAGATGGCTTCTTGTTTACTTTCAAGCTTTTGAGACACCAGACGCTTTCTTTGCCACTTTTGCTTGTGAACTCATTGCTCTTCTGTGATCATGTGAGGAAGGTGAGCATCATGAAATGCCAATTTCATAGAACAAAGTGTTCTTGCATTGAGGAAATACTTGCATGAAGACCCAATGTCCATCTGTTGCCTTAAAACAAACCCTATAAGTATATGCATGGAGACCTATTTTCCCATCATCATATATAAATATATTTACCTATGTACATGCCAGTATTGAGACCTCTATAAATGTCTTTTACCCCCAGTTCTTTCCTCTATGTCCTTTTACTTTCCTCTTGTCCTGCTATCATGTCCATCCTTCATTGGGTTTCAGTAATTTCTATGTGTTACATTAGTCTTGATCAATCTATAACAGGACTCTTTTTTAGTGGGCATAACTGTCCCCAGGTGGGAGTAGGAGGCCCAGCCTTGCTCCTGGAGAGCTGCTGCTGGATTTGAACCACCAACCCTGTGGGCCACAGTCCCGCACACAATCACTATGCCACTGGAGCTCAATCCATCTATCAGGACTCTTACCAACTACCTTGACACTGATTTTGAATCACTTGTTTTTCCCTTATCCCTGGGCTAATGAACATCACCTCCTTCCACCCCTCCCAATCTTCCATGCCCCCCCCAGAACCATCGCCCCAGTTGTTTTCTCCTCCCAACTGTTCATCCAGCCTATCTTATCTAGATACACTTGCAGAGCTAGTAATATATACCCCCCCAAAAAAAAAAGATATCGTAAGGTGAAGTAACCAAAGAAAATAAACTGAAGACAATAACAACTTAAAAAATGCAATGTCCAGAAAAAACAGGGATGCTGTATTTCAAAGTTGGTCTGACATATGGTCCTCTCTGTGCATTGGCTGTTTTGAGTGGGCACATCATCCTTAAGGCTAAATGGGCCAGGATACCCTCCAGTCTCTCTTCCTCCTTTGTCATTTGTTCTTGTGTGCTCTGGACATATTTGACCCACTCCATGAGCTGCAACTTCAGTGCTGTCCTCCAATGCAAACTCCCCTGGGAGAGAGGGCTGCTGCTCACATAGTACGGATTGGAGCTGGGCCCTAAGCCCCTCCATTCACTCCACCCTCCATGCCATCATGCTGCATTCTGATCTTGGAATATTGGGTTTAAGTGTGGTCCTTCTTTCCCTGTAGAGATATAAACAATATCCTCTCCTTGAGTGGGTTAGTGCCCCATCACCCCACTACACATCACCATCTCTCCCCTTCAGTTGGCTACTATATGTAGCCCTGGATTTGGTCTGCCCCTGCCAAACTACCTGAGTCTCACCCCAGGAGATTTTTTATACAGTAGCTTTATTTCTATGCCCCTGTTGCATTTTTTTAAGATTACCTCAGTGGATTCATGTTGTACTTCTCCTTTTGGTCTTGGCATATTTCACTTAGCATGATTTCCTCTAGTTTCTCGCATGGGGCACATCTTCTCATGTGGCGATGTGCCCCATGCATTCATATCTGCTTTTCAGCGATGCTTAATACTCCATTGTATGCATGTACCACATCTTTGTAATTCATTAGTCAATTGATGGGAATTTGGGTTGTTACCAACTTCTTAAAATTGTGAACTGTGCTGCGATGAACATTGAAGCACAGATGTCTGACCGTGCTTTGTTTCTTGCCTCTTTTGGGTATATGCCCAGTAGGCGGATTTGGGAGCCATATGGGAGCTCAATTTCCATCTGATTTAGATATTGCCAAATTGATTTCCATAGTGGCTGTACATATCTACAGGTCCATCAGAAGTGAATTAGAGTTTCTGTCTCCCCTCACCCTCTAACCCTTGTTTCTTTCTGATTTTTTGATTTGGGATGTTTTTGGGGGTGTTAATGTCTCATTGATGTTTTAATTTGCATTTCTCTTGGTCAATGATTAGCAACATTTTCTCATATGTTTATTGGCCACTAGGATTTCTGCCTCTGTGAAACTTCTGTTCAGGTCCTTTGCCCACATCCTCAGTAGGCAGTTGTTTTGGAAGCTATCAGGGTATTATAGATTTTAGTAATAAGACCTTTGTCTGATGTGTCACTGCTAAAGATGTTTCCCCAGTCTGTCAGCTCTTTTATTACTCAATTGTTGAATTATTTCAATGTACATGGGTGATTTATCTTCAGTATTTCTAACTTGTCAATTTGCACCTTCTCTGTGTTTGTGTCCTTTCCTATTTCTGATAGCCTATGTATTCACAATGCCAAAGTTCTCAGGTTGGTCCCAAATCCCTCATGAATGGCCCTAAAAGTTTGGGACTTTTCCTCCAGGTCTGTGATCCACCTTGAGTTTATTCTTGTGCATAGAGTGAGAAAAGGGTCTTGCTTAATTTTACTGCAGGTAGATATCCATGTTTCCAGCACCACTTGTTCAAGAGGAAGGACATCTGTTTCCGATTTGATATTTTTGGGGTCCTTATCAAGGATCAGATATCTGTGTGCTGGTGATTCTATTTCTGGATTTTCAGTTCTTTTCCATTGGTCAGAGTATGTATCATTACAACAATACAATGTGGTTTTGACCTCTGTGTCTGTGTAATATATGTTAGAGTCAGGTAAAGCAAGCCCTTCAACTGTGTCCCTCTTCTTGAGGAGTGCTCTGCTAATTCTGGGCTTCTTCCCTCTCCATATGAAATTGGTAACTATTTTTCCCTTTCTTTGAAGAAAGTTGAGCGCAGTTGTATTGGAATTGCAATAAAATTATATAGTGCCTTTGGTAGACCTTACATTCTTACTATATTGAGTCTTGTGATCCACAAGTTTGAAATATTCTTAATTTGTTGAGGTCACACTTGCTTTCTTGTAATTGTGTTCTGTAATTTTCCTCATACAGATCTTTTGTTCACTTAGTCAAGTATATCCCTAGATATTTCAATTTGTGCTTGGCTACTGTGAAAGATACCACCTTTTTAATCTCGTCTTCTGTGGTTTTATCTGATGTGTATAGCAGTCCAATAGACTTCCGTTTGTTGATGTTATTTTGCCACTCTGCCATACTCCTTTATTTATTCCAGTATTCCCCTTTTGGAGTTTTTGTGATTTTCCATATATATATATATATATATATATATATATATATTCATATCATATCATCTGAAAATAATGATAGTTTCACCTCTTCGTTTCCCACACAAATACTTTTGATGTCTTTTCTTCACCTTTTGCTGTTGGCTAAAACCTCCATTACAATATTAGATAAGAGTGGGGACAATGGTCATCCTTGCCTGTTCCCCTTTTTCAGTGGGATTGTGGACAAATTTTCTCCTTGACTATCATGTTGGCAGTTGGTTTTTCATGTATATTTTCCACTGTCTCAAGGAACTTTAATTCCATTCATATTTTCTCAAGTGTCCTAAACAGGAATTGGTGTTGGATGTTGTAGATGGCTTTTTCTGCATCTGTCGATATTATCCGGTGGTTCCACAGTTCTTCATGTCAATGTGGCAAATGATACTAATGGTCTTTCATATGTTGAACCATCTCAGCATCCCTGTATGAACCCTACTTGGTCCTAGTGAATTATTTGTTTTATATACTTTTGCATTCTAGTATTGTATTAAGGATCTTTGCATCAGTGTTCATTATTGGTCTGAGTTCTCAATTCTTGTAGGATCCTTACCTGGTTTTTGATATCAGTGTTATACTAGCTTTATTAAAGGTGTTTGGGTAGTTGCCATCTTTGTCCATGTTTTAGAAGAGTTTGTGTAGGATTGGTGTCAGCTCTACACTGAATGCTTGGTCGAATTCCCCTGTAGAGCCATCTGGCCCCGGGGATTTTTTTGTCCATAACCCCTTGATAACCTTACTTGTTTCTTCTATTGCTATGGATCTGTTGATATTCTTCGTGTCCATCAGGGATAATCTAGGAAGGGACTGTCTTTCCAAGAATAGGTCCATGTCTTCCAAGTTGTTGAATTCATTAAAGTACAATCCTTCATAGTACTGTGTAATTATCCTTTTGATTCCATTAGGATCAGTTGTAAAGTCTCCTCTTTTAAGCCTCATTCTATTGAAATTAGTTCCCTCCTTTCTTTGGTTAAATTTTCCAGGGATTTGTTGATTTTGTTTATCCCTTCAAAGAAGATTTTCTTATTTTCCCTCTCCTGAGTCTCATCCCTGAACTTTATTATTGCTTTTTTTCTTTCTTTTTGGCTATTAGTAGGATCTACCTATTGACTCTACTCTAGTCCTTTTAAATTTTATGCCAGCATATCAGTTATAAGACACTCTTCCTTTTTCAGGTGTGCATGTATGGTATGAAACTTCCTTTGATAGCTGTATTTGCTGTGTCCTATAAGTTTTGGTTTGTCGTGTTTTCATTCTGATGCCTTCTAGAAATTTCCTAATTTCATCTCTGATCTGGGCCAGTACACACTTCTTTTTCTTTTTTTCTGGGCATCACTGCCCTCTGGTGATTGTGGGAGCTACATAGCGCTGCTCCTGAGAGCCGCCTCTGGATTTGAACGGCCAAGTCTGTGGGCCGCATTCCCACACTCAACCACTTATGCCACCAGGGTTCAGCCCTCACACTTCTTTTGCAATAGAGAGTTATTTATCTTCCAATTACTTGCTCTTGTTTCTTCATCTTTCTTTTGTTGATTTCAAGCCTTCTGGTGCAGTTTTCAAAAAGAGAGAGGGCTGTCTGATATCAATGAGCTTAAGTTTACATAGATCCACCTTATGCCCCACCATGTGGTCTATCTTCAAATATGTGCTTTGTGGTCTTGAATGGAATGCAATTTCTTTTTTGTATTTGGATGAAAAGCTGTGTAGATAACTATCAAGTCAAATTGTCTAATTGTAGTATTTAGATCCCTAGCCTCCTTGTAGACTTTCTTTCCCTGTGATCTATCTTTATCAGATAGTGGTGTATTGAAGTTAGCCGCTATGATTGTTGAGGTGGTGATTACTTTTTTCATCTTTTGGTTGATATATTCAGCAGGTTTCTCATTCAGGGAATATATGTTTAAAATGCTTACTCGTCTTTTGTGTACTGTTCCCATGAGCACTGTATATTGGCCCTCCTTATCTCTTTTTATGGTTTGCACTTTGAGGTCAATTTTAACAGAGATTAGGATTGCTACCCCTGTTTTTTTTTAATTGTTGTTTGCTTGGTATTCTTTTCTCCAGTCTTTGATTCTTATCCTTGAGATGTGTACCCTGTAGCCATCTGATTGATGGGTTGTGTTTTCCAAGCCATTCTGCTAGCCTCAGTCTTTTAATACCTGAGTTGAGTCTACAGATATTCTATCTTTCAAAAATGTGATGTCATCTAATACTTTTTGTATGGGTTTTTCCCTACCTCCCTTTCTTTTCAGTGTGTTGTGCATGTCTGTGTGTGAGGGTTGATCATTCTTGACTTCTTTTAATCAATCCTATGTTCAGGGGTGTTTTCTCGTTTTATTCTCAGGTGCATTTGTTCTATTTATGTTTGGTGAGTGCTGTTCTTCTGCCTATGCTGGTCAGTGAAGATCTTTTTGTAGTGCTAGGTTTCTTCTAATGTATTCTTTGAGTTTTTCCTTTTTTAATTCTCCATCTATCTTGATAGGTCAGGGTAGAGCATTCTTGTGTTTTATTTTCCTTCATTTTTTGGAATCTATTACTCCACTCCCTCCTCTTCTTCATAGTGCCCACAGAGAGGTCTAAGCATATTCTTATTTGAGAAACATAATATGTGTTTATTGTTTTTGCCTAGCTGCTCTCATGATTTTCTCCTTTTTCTCAAAATTGGATAGTTTAAGAATTATGTACCATGATGACTTCTTGGGATTCAGTCTAGCTGTTGAGCATCCTGAGTGGTTGCCTGATTTCTATTCATTTAGCTTGGGATGTTTTCCTCCCAGAATTCTCTGACTAATGTTGCAGTGTCGTGTCCTCCTCCAGTCATCCAATTATTCTGATGTTTCTCTTCATAGTATCAGGCATAGCTCTTAAATTTTCATCAGTTTGCTGATGATCTTATTAGGTTTTTGTATGTGTTTGTTAAGACCACTTGGCTATCCTCTAGGTAGCTAGTGCAGCTTTCTGCTTCCTCCATTTCAATTGACAAAATCTGTGAGTCTGCAGCAGTTGTTTTTTTGTTATGCCATCTCTAAGCTGTCATATTTTCCTTTGGTGTATGGACTTGATTTCCTCTATCATTTCTTCCTCTTTATGTATGTGTTTCCTCATATACTTTCTGTGGTATATCAATGTGTGCTTCTTTATGAACATTGTTAGGATCAGGACATCTTCTGTCATTGCCTTTTGTTTCTCCTGTTTTTCCTTTGAGTTTGTTGGGGCTGATTGTTGTTTGGTTTCATTGTTTTAGAGGAACCAAGTGCCATTTTCCACAGAGTCAAAGAGCCCTGGCTTTTTCTGGGAGACTTGTAGGAATGCATCTTCAAAAATCCTGTAACAAATTTCACTATGGAATTGGCCTAAAACTTTATCTTCCTATGGCTTCACTCTTTCTCCATTCAACCAGTATTCTGTTATTTGGAGGGAAAGATGGATGCTCCTCTAAGGGGACACTGGTTGGATTGTTGTAGACCCACAAGAATGGTGCTATACTGTGTGATCTCACTAGAATCTATGATGGTGTAGCCCACAGCAGGTTCACACGTTTATACATAGTTAAGTTCACATCGGTTTAATTTAAATTTTGTTATGCTGGACAATGTTCAATAAATCATGAATGTTCTAATATCAATGTTTAGTGTAAGCTGGCATTTCCTGGCAAGTTTTCAAAAGCTTTAATGAAATGATTATGTGCTGATTTTCCTGCATCTTGAATGGCAGGTGTCAGACCATCCTCTCTTGGAAGAGAAGAAAAGTAGCTAAATTGCTCTCTTAATCTGTGGAGACTAGAGAAACAAATCTAAGGAGACTTTCATATACACATAAGTAAGAGCTTCATATGCAAGAGCAATTGAAAATATCAAAGACCCATCCAACTCAAGTCCATAAGTATGTTGCTTACCAATCTATAAATTTCTCATCAGATTAACACAACACATGCAATGATACCACATGAAGGAAGATCACAGGTCAGTAAGTGGAAAGTTCTGTGGATCCAGTGGTAGTAGAAACATATCAACACTGGCATGGTTCTTCAAATGACTCCTCCATGTCAATGACTCTTGATGCATCAGTTTAACTCCATCAGGCACATTTTCAGTAATATCTTCTGGGGAGTGAGTGTGTACTCCCCCTTACAGGGGGTAATTGATATCCTTAAGTCTCTGTAAATGAGGTCATCAAGCCGTAACCTAATTGTCAGGCTACACTCCACCCCTTCACTCTTAAGTCCTAATTACCTTGTTATGTCTTTATTCCCTATATATCTGAAGTGAAAGACGCATAATCCACAAAGAAAAGCAATAACACTTCAGTAAATATTGTCATCATCTATAATATAACAAGTAATAGCTGATAAATCCTGACTTACAAAGAATGACTTAAGTCAGATTACAATCATATGTTCTGGCTTACTGAGTAAATATGCACAGAACAACTTGCAAGCTTGCCAGGTGACATATTTTTCCATTTTATTGGTACAGCTACATCAGCACCAGAAAGTGACACTTCATCATTCTAGAAAATACTTTTTTTTTTTTTTTAGGCATCACTGCCCTGGTGGTGGGAGTAGGAGGTCCAGCCTTTGCACCTGTGAGCGAGAATTGAACCTCCATCCCCGTGGGCTGCAGTCCCGCGCACAACCACTACACCACCAGGGCTCAGCCCTCTAGAAAATATTTTTAGATACAATTCCCAATGCAAATAATCCTTTGTGCTGTGCAACATGTAAGCACAGCTCTTTATCATTATCATGAGCACTGAACCAGATTCATCATTTGTCTACCTGAAAATTGGGGCAAATGCCATACTTTTTCTTTTCATTTTCTTTTTTTTTTGAGTGGGGGGTGGGGGGCATTACTGCCCTCTCCATATGTTTTCTAATCGTGTGAAAGTACTTTCTATTATTGAGAATCTCAAACATAGAAAAACAGTGTGGTTCCTTTTATAATAGTGATCTCAAGTAGTATCTGTAGGAGAATTTCTAACTTTGCTGAGCACAATGTCTTACAAATTTGTCCAAGTCAAGAGATGCTTGATGATTTTATAACTGGTTTTTAGAGATGCATGACATTCCGTTCTACATATAGTAAGGTGTCCCTGTCATCAGAGAAGTATTTTAGTTGCTGCCGACTCTTTACTATTGTGACTAGCACTGTGCTTCACATGGGTGTGCATATATCTGTGTGTATTTTGTCCTATAATTTTAGGTAAATACTAAATAGAGAGACTTCTGGTGATGCGATATTTCTATTCAACTTTATTCATGGAGGTTCATGAGAACCTCTTCTCATTCTCTCCAACATTTGTTACTTTGGTTTCGGTATTTTCATTATTTTGCTATCACTTCTGGTCTGAAGGGGTATCTTCTTGTTATTTTCATTTGCATTTCTCTTATGGCTAGTAATGGAGAGCATTCACAATGTTTTTACCTCCTTAGATGCGATCTTTGATGAATTGTATATTCATATCTTCTGCCCATTTTTAATTAGATTACTTATGCTGTTCTTATTGAGGTATTAAAAATTTCTATAGAGTTTTTAGTTTAGCCCTTTACATAATATATCCTTGGAAAATATGTTTCCCAATCTGGGGGATCTTTTAATTTTTTAAATAATATCTTTTGATGTACAGAAATGTTTTTTAAGAGGTCCTAGTCCTTTATTTTGCCTTCTGTAGTGTGGGTGTTTTTAAATATGTTTGGTACTGTGCTTTTGACTTGTATTCAGAAGTCAAACATCTCTATTTTTAGTGATGATTTTTTGTAGCTCTATGCTTTATATTTACCATTTTAATATATACTGAGGTCATTATTGTACATGGTTTAATGTCTGGGTCCTATTTTTGCAGGGTGAGATCCAATTCTGCCAACATCGTTTTTTAGAAAGACTAAGTTTTCCTCACTTAATGTGTTTAGATTTTTAATAAAAAATTAAATGTCTTTAGGATGCTGAGGATTCCTAGGAGCACAGTGGTTAAGTGACAGGCTGAAAACTGCAATGTCAGCAGTTTGAAAACACTGAACTCTCTGAGAGAAACCAACAAAGCTTTTACTCCTATAAAGAGCTACATAAAATCTGAAAAGCTCACAAAGACAACTCTTCTTTGTCCTATGCAGTTGTTATGAGTCACTATCAACTGGAAGGCAGTGAGTTTTGTTTGGTAGACAGTTGCTTGAGTTTATTTCTGACTTTTCTGTTCTGATCCATTGATCTACGTATCTATTCATGTACCAACACTAAGTTCCTTGGCTTATAATGGCTATGTAATAGATTTTTAAGATCAGGGGAGGAGAGTTCTATTACTTTGTTTTTGTTTTATGGTAGTGTTTTGATAATCTTGGGTTTCTTTCCATTGCACATAAAGTAGGCAATTTGTTTTCTCATCATTTTGAAGAATTGTTCTGGGATTTTGATCAAAATTATGTTTGTTTTAGGTAATATCAACATTTTCACTCCACTAGGTTAAACTATTCATGAACAAAGAGTCTTCCCTATACCATCACTATGAGTTGCCATTGATGCCTTTGAGTTTGGATTTGGATTTTGTTTATACATAAATATGGAGCATTTTTTCAATTATGTAAGTACTTTTTGTTTTTATATAATAATTTATTGCAATTTTCTGTGTAAAATCATGTTTCTCTGGTTAGTTTTATTTTTATGTATTACATTTGGGGGGGGTTGTTGAATTGATTGTTTGTGTTAATGCTTAATAGCTCCTGGTTGGAGTCCTGGTAGCATAGTGCTTTTTCACTGAACTATTAACCCCCGGGTCAGCAGTTCAAAACCACCGGTCACTCTGTGGGAACAAGATGTGACTTTCCATGCCAGTAAAGAGTTACAGTCTTGTAAACTCACAGTGTCACTTCTACCCTGCTCTCCTGGGTTGTCATCAACTAGCAGGTGGCAAGTTGATAATAGTTCTGGCTAAATCTTCCACGCCTATATGAAATAAGGGTGGTGATGAAAAGCAAACCTGCTTTCTTACTTAAGTGATGGCATTTTTTGATTTTCTCATATAAACATAAAAACTGAACAATGAAAAAGGAAGAAAGGAGTATCAGTGCACTGGAACTGTGATGTTTTCCAAGAATATTAAACATACTGTGGACAAGTTCCGACAAAATTATCCTTATAAGTGAATATAGTGAGAAACTGTTTTTCTAACTTTCAACATGCCACAGGGAGGGAAGAATAAGTGAAGGAGTGCATCCTGCTCGATAAGGTAAATGGTCCATCACAATGAGGGATCTCCACAGTTGATCCAGGTGCTCCAACAGTGATTGGGGTCATGGACCAGACCTGTAACAGTTGGTTCTGTCTTATACACATAAGGTTGCTATGAGTCCAGGCAGACTTGATGGGAATAAGCACACACCGAGTGCTTGGAAGGTGGCAAACAATAATCACACACACATGCACACATGGATTCCTGGTGGCAATACAAACTGTCACAGTGATGCCACAGGAGAAAGGTAAGGCCATCTAGTTACTTTCTTAAAGTTTAATCATAGAAATGCAACGGGGGCATTTATACTCTGTACTAGAGCGTCACTATTAATTGAAACCCACTCAATGATACTGAATTGAGTGAACATCAAAATGCACAGAGCTGCTTGAAAGGGAACAATATTAAACAGAAAAATGATAAGTTTGCACTAATTTTTGTTTTTCAGAAATACAACTCATCTTAAGACTTTGCCAAATCATAGATCAGAACCATTCTGCTATATCACATAAGTTATTACATAAAATTATGTCTTTAAATTCTCATTAGCATTCAGTTCTGAATGCACATTAAAATACCCAGAGAGTTTAATTAACACCAGTGCCAAAGTCCCACCAGATTTTGACATTCAAAGTGTGTAAAGGCATTTTAGCAGTTTTTGACTACCCTACCCATTTTGTGGTGGTGTGTTGGGTTAAGTGAGCGGTTCAAACCCTCAAGATACTCTAAGAGAGAAATGAAGGTGCCTAACCCTTTAAAGATTTACAGTCATAGAAACACAAATGGGCAGGTCTACTCTGGTTTGTAGAGTCACATTGGGTTTGGTTTGAGTATACTATCTTGTGCATAATAAATGATTTTTTTTATTTTTCCATTGAGAGGCACATGTTCCAGAATAAACATAAGACTTGACTCATCTGGAGTGCTACCTCTTTGAACTAGGTTGTTTCTAAGGAAGATCATACAGGAGTTTTGAGTTATTGTAGCCCAATATGAAGGAACTAAAAACATCAAACCTAGATGAAAAGGATTTGGGAAGGTCTATCAACCTCCAGGGGCAATTCTACTCTTTCCTATATGTTCGCTATGGATTTGCATTGACTCCATGGCAATGAGTTTGGTTTTGGAGATAAAGAATTTCAATATGAGTGCTTCCATATTTTCGTAAGATTTTCTTTAGTAAAAGAAAGGAAACATCTTGTACTGCCACTGGGAACTAGATATGTTAGGTAGATTGTAAAACAGGCTGTTCTTACCTCTGGAAAGGAAGCATTTCATCAATCCATTTTACCAGTGGTATGATTTTCTCTCAAATACTATGGATTCCTCAGTACAAGTATGACACTGAGCATGAAGTCTGTTAATATTAACTTCCACCAACAGGAACTTCTGGGGAGATGGCGACTGAGCACAAACCAGAGGGACACCACAGAAGTCAGTCCAGGAGAGTTACTAAAAGAGAAAATCAACACTGCTGGGTCACAGGAGGAGCATCATAAAGATAAGTAGGCACAGTTCCACAAGGCTTTGAGGGTCTTGGAGATCTTGGCCTACCACAATGAAGGGTGGCTATGGTTTGACCCTAGCCCCACCATTTTCTTCGCTGGAGAAGGGATCAATGGTAGCCGGCACAGGGACTTTATCTCAACAGAGCAACAGCTTGCCACCAGCTTGAAACAGGCATTAAACAATTGCAGCCCCAAGGTCAGGGATTGGGGTTCAGTTACTTTAGGTTCCCTCTCTTCTCTCTGCCCCCCCCCCCAGCTCCACCATTTCAGCTGGCTTAGTTCTTTGTTGCTGTTCCTCTTGGTCTCTTCCATTTTTTCTCACATGCCATTGTGGAACTCCCCTTAGCCTAGGGAATTTATGCCTGCTACACCCAGCTGGGAGGGCCCCACCCTATGTAGACTGAGGCTAGAAAAGTTCACACACCCTCCACCAGACCATATTCCGCTCAACTTTTCCCAGGAGAATTCCTTCCTGTGTGAATGGGGGGAACTCTTATCTGGCCTCCTTGGTCCATGTGACTGAGGGCCCTTCCTCCCATCTGCTTTAGTGCCTCACCCTGCCTAAGACAGCTCAGCCAACACTAGCCAAAATTTCATGCTATTGCGGGGATCACTGCCCAAACACCGCAGTGTTCAACTTGATCACTGCAATTCTACCCACCCTTCATTGTGCGCTACAAAAAACAGGCAACCCACCAGGTTTCTGTGGCACTCCCATTGTGTACACACACAAACACACACACAATTTCAAGAACTGGTTACATTATAGAACAGGATTTCTATATTGTGATAAGTAGGATTTCTATCTTGTGAGATCTCACCACCACAGATACTTTCCTTTCTGGAAGGACTTGGGAATCAGGCAATGCCAAGGAAGGCAGGGATTTCTAAAAATAGGACATCAGCAAGGTCTGCTGTACCTTTGTCAACAATCTAGAAATACTGTGCCTCAGTTACTAAGGGAACTGGATATCCCCAACAGCAATGGAGAGATTCGGTGTACATTATCTATGCCTTGTTTTGTTTGGCTATTTAAGTTCTAGTGAAATATATATGTAAAGAAATATTTGAAGTACACTAAGGCAGAGTTTACTCCATTTCAATATGAATTATTTTAGGGGTAGAGTTTAGCTAGGTAGCTCCAGTATGCTTGTTTTTTAGTTCAATTCCAGAGCACTTTCCCAAATGAAATAATCTCTTGGTGTTGGGTTTCCTCTTTTGTCTCTGGAGCACGCCCTAAAAGGTGGAGATAAAAAATATTCCACATTCCATTGCTTCCTCTCATCTCTTGAAGCCAGTTTGGGCATTGCCACAAAGAATCTTAGTCACTGGAATCCTGTTGACCAGTTTCACAATGTTTCCTAGTGGACACATGCTTTTTCTTCCTCAGTTCATTATAAGACCTGGTGGTAAATTTTGTTTCATGGAAAAATATAAAAAGAAAACAAAGAAAAGCACATAAGGCTTTCAAATAGTAAGCATTTGGGATCCACATTTATCTCAAGCTGAGAAACAGATTAATTTGCCACATAATCATGAACACCGAACTCCAGGGTGTCTTTTTCCCCCCACTTGTGATCGGTACCTAATCTGGTATCAATTTGAGACTATTGAGAGTGAAGGGCAAGGGTTTAGCCTGTCAATCAGGTCACAGCATGATGACCTCATTTGGAGACACTACAAAAATAAATAGCTTACTGGAGATGGGACGCACAAACCTTCTTCTTCACCTTCCTGCTAATAGGCCACTCTAGATTTCTGATAAAGCCAGAACCCTGGAGCTGGAGGAGTCACCTGGAGACCCCTACCAGCACTGAAATGCTTCCACCACATTGGAACCACAAGACTTTGCACCCATTGGCCTGTGAACTTCCTGCATTTGGTGTCATTGAACATTATAGACTGACATCAAGGCGATATCAGATTTATGGACTTGATCTGGACTGGACTGTGATGTTTTCTTAATATACAGTTGCTCTCTGATATAAAGCTCTTTCTTATAAACATGAGTGTGTATTAATTGGTTTCTGTAGTCTACCTAGACGAGTGGTTCTCAACCTGTGGGTCGCGACCCCTTTGGATGTAGTATGACCTTTTCACAGGAGTTGCCTAAGACCATCGGGAAACACATATTTCTGATGGTTGGGGGTCACCACAACAGGAGGAACTGTATTAAAGTGTCGTGACATAAGAAGGTTTAGAACCACTGACCAAGACTAACACACAACCCTTTTTCCACACTGTGTGTTCAACACAGATGACTGTCTTCTCTGATTCTCCTTCCTTCCTTCCTTCCTTCTTTCCTTCCTTCCTTCCTTCCTTCCTGAAGAAGGGCTGAATCTCACTGCAGTATTATCCACTGAACTCTGGGGATTTTAGAAAAGAAAGAAAATTGGAAGTGATTTAAATCCTTCATTTTGGTCTTACGGTATAAGTGGTTTTAAAGATACAATGCAAATTTATTCCATATCTAGTGGTGTTTCCCATTTAATTCTTGGAATGGGTGAATGCTGAGCATAGGTGGGAGCCTGATGACATCTCCTTTGCTGTCTTTAGTGTCTGTTGAAGGGTTGATGAGGCCTGGCTGTCTGAACATTTTGGAATAGACTGGAAATCACAAATCACGCCAGCTTTTTGATACAGATCAGTAGTGATACAAGCCTGCCTTTAGCACTTGGGTATCCTGGAAAGATCTATTACCCTTAATCATGGTAAGTGAAAATGTGCCTACTCTACACATGTCAAACATCCATGTATACAGTATTTCACCTAAACTGTCTGGTTTCAATCCTAATATGATTAGAAATGATGTCACAGATCAGATCTAAATGTATTTGTGTATCTCTTGTAGGTTTTGACCTAAATAATTTTTTCATGCATGAATATATAATAGCAATATGCATGGGTTCCTCAAGTATTTTGTTTCCTACCCAATTTAGATGCTTCTCTTCCCACCACCCCTTCCCTTAGCTTCATATTGGATTTTTTTTTATTCCAGTGAATTCCTGTTTTCATCATATTATTTCATTTTGGTGAACCTTCATTCTTACTTTCAAATTCTGTTGCAAAAACTGGCCTGCTGAAGATAATAGTTTGTAGACTATTGGTGTGGTGTTACCATTCATTCAACAAACCTCCTGTGCCAACTGCAGAAATTCATTCACTGTAAATTGTGTTGGCCCAGGTGTATTTCAGAGAGCTTGCAGTTCTGAAAGGGCAAACAGGAAAAGGGGAGAAACTTGGTCTAGCGGGGGAAGCTAGAGGGTTAGATAAATTAGAATCTATTCCTCAAAAAGCAAAAATTAATAACCATAAGAGTAAGCATTATTTTCCATAAAGCCCTCTGAATGATCCCAAAAAGGTAAGTCAGCAAAACTGACTGAACTGTCAGCTAATATAATACTTGGTGTCTTAAAAGGAAAAAAAAAATCCATCAACTTTGCCAGGTTGCTTGCAAAAATATAATAATATCAAGTAGCTACTTATATCAATCAATTGCCCCAAATATCGTGTTTACCTTATAAATTAGAAATAAGCCATAGATCATTGGCATTACATGTGACGATCATAGGAAATCCCGTGCACATCTGGAGTAGATCACTGTGATCCATAGATTAATCACTTGATGATGTGGGGGAGCATATTGCTAAGTTTTTCTTCCTAGTCTGTCTTTAGTCGCGATTCTCCAAAGAAACCCTTTCAAACACTATTGCTACGTGGAAGCACCTATTTCCAGAATAATGACTGGGAATCTTACAATAGTCTCCCTTATTGAGTACAGTAATTCTACCAGAGTCACCATTGCTCATATACTAATGTGTGTGAGGTAGCTGCATTTCCGTGGTTTTCTGATTTTACACATATAAGTAGTGGCATGGGTTAAAATGATTCACAGATTACTTCCTGTTATGTCACCATAACTTGTTAGTGAAAGTTTGTCTTCAGAAAAATGGTTTTCTCATTGTGTGCATGCTGCAGAGCTATAGCTACAGAACTGAACAGATTCTCATTCATTGCCATAGAATTGTTTCCAACTCATCGCTACCCCTTAGGGCAGAGTTCAAGTTCCCCTGTGGGCTTCTGACGGTGTAAGTCTTTATGGGAGTATAAAGTTTCTACTTTTTACCTTGGGGGGGGGCGGGGCGGCAGATGGTGGTTTTGAACTGTTGGCCTTGAGATTAGCAGCCCAAATGATACCCACTACACCACCACAGCTCCTCGCTGAACTGGGATTAAGGAAGGAGGACCATGAAACTCAGTGGTGCTGCATTTTCTTTCTTCTTGCTTGTCTCCATCTCAGCTTGGGGAAAAGTGTACCACGAATCACTGTTTGGAGCAAAGCTTTAATTTACTCTTTTTTAATCCTAGGTTGTGTAACAATGGAAGCAGATATTTTCCACCAGGCACTTCTTGAAGATACTACTGCTACTGATCTTTCCCTAATAGGACTAGACACCTTATCTTTTTTTTACCCAGTGCTTCAAGGTAAAAATGAAAAGTTTGAATTCAAACATTAAGTAATCAAAGACAGCCAGTTGGGAAACATGAATGGCAAGAGAGTTTGGCTGCTGTGAGACCTTGGAAAGTCACCCCCGACTCACTTGCTCCAACTACAAAGTGAGGGGAAGTGACTTATTCATCCTGAAATTACTATCTACCTCTTAAATACTCCAGTTTTATTTTCATGTCTTAGAGAAGTTCTTTCATACTTTTATGAGAATATCCAACAGATTTTTAGCACAAAACATAACCAGATCAGCTGGCCCAAACACTTGTTCTGATGAGGTGTCATCTTGTCAGACTAGATGGTGTTCGAGTCAACTGTTTGATTTTCTAGTCAGTTACCTATGTGTTTTTCCTTCGATGTTCCTCTCTCAGTGTGAACCAGCAATGCCATAAGGAAGAAAAGAAGGGGGGTCCTGGGAAAAGAAAGTAAAATCCATTATCGTGTCTAGAGTCACTAAAGAGGTAAATAGATGATGGATATTGGAGTGCTTTGCAAAACTATGCTGTAAGGATAACATTAATAAAAGAACTCAAAGGTCAAAGGTCAAAATAATATCTACATTGATCTGAATTAAGTAATTTTCCTCCATCTGTTAGCTCAGTTCACTACCTGGGCCCTCCAGGATTTACTATGGAAAACCAGCTCATGTTTTTCAAAGAAAATTACCAAATGTGTTGCTAGTAATAAATAAACTAAATAATCTCTTTATTAAGTGTCTTTGCATTAAAACACAATGTGAGTTCATTTTCACAATTTCAGTAAATAAGAGCATTTGGCCCATTGCTTTGCATTTGTGTCAGGCTGGTTTGACTAGAACAGTAAATCCAGAGACATTCATATTTGTGAGAGACAGCTTGATTTGAAAGAGCAATTGTATATTGAGAAAACATCCCAGTCCAGTCCAGATCAAGTAACTAAGTCTGCTTTTAGTCCATAAGTTTGATACTGGTCCATAGCTTTCTCTTCAGATTCACACAGTCATGTGTAAAATGTTGTAAAATGCAGGAAAATCAAAGGCCAGTGTGGCAGTCATCTGGTTGTGTTAATTTTATAATTGAAATGTAGGGGTGGAGTCTGGCCTGTTAATCAGGAGAAAGCCATTGAGTAGCTGATGAGGCCTTTGTGTGGGCATGGCTTTCACCTGAGACTCCTGGGAAATCTTGCGGTATTTCCCTCGTGAAGATGAGAAGCTATCTTCCCCAGTTGTTGGGAGTTAGTTTGAGAGATGATTAAGCACAGGCAACCCAGAAACCACAGGCAACCCAGAATGGTGGCGGCTGGGAGGCTGGAGTAGCCGGTGGAGAGAACACACGGCTTAGCCCCGATGAAGACCAGCCTCTGAAGCTGGAGTGGCATGCTGTTGATGGACCTGAGCCCTGGAAGCGAGGAGCCATGGGGAGACCCCTGCCAGCGCCAGAATTCTGCACCCACTGACCTGTGACTTCCTGAGTCAGAAGCAGACTTTATAGACTGACTTCAGGCATATGGGTTATTATTGGACTTATGGCTTTGCCCTGGACTGGATTTGGATGCCTTCTTAGTGTCACATTTCTTTTGTATATAAACCCTTTCCTAATACCTATATGCATGTCTCTGAAATTTGTTCCTCTAGTCTACCTGAACTAAGACAGCCAGTGTGTGCAAAGTCTTGTGGATGCAATGACAGTGGGAGTAGCACATCAGTCCTCCCTTAGGTCTCCCTGTGACTTCTCTAGATCTCCAAGTGTGGGACTTCAACAAAAAGTGAAGTAGAGGAAGTAGCTCTCACAGATATCATCAACTCGCCACATGACTTGCCAACAGGAAGGTGAAGGCAGAGAGAGAGGAAGGCTGACCTCCAGGGAGCCATTTATCTTGGTCACCCTCCAATGAAACTGCCACCTGACTGACAGATCAGACTCCACCTCTTCACTTTTAATACCCTCAAACTGACAGAAGATTATGCAAGTATGACAGCAATGCACTCCTATTCTGATATACTATGTCTAACAAAGTTTTCATTCATATGTAACATAATCAAACTCAAACCCACTGATATTATGTCGATTCTGTCTCAAAGTGACACTCTGTGATTTTCTGTAACTGTAACTATTTATGGGAATAGAAAATTCAATCTTTCTCCCGAGGAGTTTCTAGTGGTTTCAAACTACCAGCCTTGAGTATTAAAACACAGTGAGTGATCACTGCACTACCAAGACTCCAACTTATCTTAGTTTACTTTGGACACTCTTCTAAGTGAAAAGACATTTGATGGCACAAATAGCTAGTACCTGTCTTAGTTATCTAGTATTTTTATAGCAGCGACCTCGCAATAGAATGTTTTAACAAATGGGAATTTGTTATTTCATAGTTTAGCAAGCTAGAACAGCAAGTGCAGGACATCAGCTGTAGAAACAGGTTTTCTTTTTCTGTCTGCTCTATCAAAACATTCTTGTCCATTTTCAACATCTGTAGAAGTGAACCTTAGAGATTGCCTTGTGTCCTGGCATCAATCTTTCCCTTTATCTAGGACATTTCTCTGCCACTCTTTCTTTGTGGTAGTGAGGTGCCTCTTGTAAGGCTATGACTCAGAATATAACTCACACCAATCTTATGACATATATTGCTGCTAGTGGGTGACACACAGTCATTCTAACTCATAGCCACCGTATCTGCAACAGAATAAAACAAAACCCAGTCCTATGTCATCTTCACATTAACATATAGAGTTTGCAATGTAGAACACACAAAATGGAAGATAATTATATCAGATCACAAAATGGACTACAACTTCACAATACTGGGGATCATAGCCTAGCCAAATTGACACACATTTAGGGAGTGACAATTCAGTCTACGATAGTACCCAATCTCTAACTGAAAGATGAGTGGTTTGACAACCCCACCCCCCAATCAGAGTTGATTCAGAAAACCGACCTCTGAATATTTGCTCTTAAAAGGTCACAGCCTTGAAAAGTCTGTGGAGTAACTTCACTCTGCACAGATGGGGTCACTTTGAGTTGGCATAGGCCATTAACAAGAGCAACCTCATCCTAAGTACTTGTACATATCAACATTTTGATGTTTTTTGTATTGTCTGTAACTAGGGAGTGACTGCACATGGGAATAAAAGATGATTTTGAGGTTCTGGAGATGTTCTAAAACAGAATTGGGATAGTTAAACAAGCCTATTAAGATTGACTAAAATAATTGAATTGTACATTTTAAACAGATGAGTTTTTTGTTGTGTACATTTAACCTCAATAGTGCTATTAAAATACACTACACAAATTGCAATCTTTATAATAACCTTGTAAGGTAGTTGCTGTTATAATGATTTGAAATGAGAAAATTCAGATTAACAGGGAGTTTAACAATACAGTTCCATATTTGTCACTATTAGTCATACCATATGATGCAAGTGTGCATCAGTTAGTCTAGATCTGGTTGGAGATTTCAGATTTTTCATTCCGGAAAAAGCGTGTTCACAACCTGTGTTGCCAAAGATGGTTTCCATTTTGAGTGCATGGTTCCTGAGATTATATATTTCTCAGAAGGGAGAGATGCATATAGATTAGGAAGACTGCTTGACTTGAATGTGTATTTCAGAGAGTCACAATTCTGCAGTTCAGCCAGTTCCATTTGGTAAATTGTATGGACATTTTCAATGTCAATAGAAAACGGGTTACGGAAAAGCTGTATGTCCTGTTAATGGCGATGAAGTTCTTTAAATCTAAATTGGAACTCCTTTTGCAACTTTTCCAGTGATTCAACAATGTTTTTTCTGCTAACAGGTTTTGAGTGTTGGGGAGATGGCAGAAATTTTCCTCCCTCACTTGTTTGATGAGGAGGCCTAATTTTACTTCTAATGTTTTCACATGTGATTGCATATCACCGATGTGTTTCCCCTTTCCTTAAAGTTGCACACTGAAACTATTGAATAGCTCTGTTACATCTGTCAGAAAGGCAAGATCACTTCCATTCTGCATCATTAAGCTTTGGTATTTTTTGCAGAAAAGTGGTAATCTGTGGAAGTAAATCTCAGAAATGTTTCAAAACTCTTCCGACTCAGTCAATGGACTTCTGCGTGGTACAGAACATCTTCATAGACAACATGTAGCTCAGACAGAAATTCCTGAAATTGTCTATGGTTTAGTGCACTAGCACTAATGAAGATAACAGAAGATAACATGATTTTCATAAGAGTCCCACTTCAGTGATTTACTACACAGCACTTGTTGGATGAAGCAGTGTATGGCTATTGGGTGAGAGTGATTATGTTTGTCCATCTCTTGGTTAATGCAAGCAACTAATCCTTTCTTAGACCCTCACCATTCTTGGAGCACCATATTGGCTAGTTTTGCCCAGTCCAGCTCCAAACCATTCACAGTTTGGCAAACATTTTTCATAGCTATCCTCTCCTGTAGTTGCTCCTTTGATGCTTTGCAGTGTAGCAAGCTCTTCTTCTATGACCTCAAAATACTCACTTGTCCCACGAATAAAAATTAGAAATTGTGCAGAATCACGAACATCCTTACTTTCATCAAGTGTCAAAGAAAAATAGGACAGGTTTTTTTGCAGAGTTTTGGAAATGCTGGTGCAAACTGTCTCCCATTTCTTCAATCCTTAGTGCAATTGTAGGTCCTAAAAGACTCACTGTACTAAGTTACTCGGCCTTCTCTGGACACATCTCTTTGGCAACAGAAAGAAGGCATTCTTTAACAAACTCTCCCTCCATGAATGATCTGCAAGTGCATGCTTTTAACTTGGCAATTTGAAAACTCGCTAGCAGTGATGAAATATTTAGCTTCTTCTGTTTCACAAGTGTTTTGCTGAGTTGTCAATGTATTTTTCAGTTTTAATGTCTTAGCTTTTTTCACTCCTCCAACCAATTATATTTTCTTTATGTTGAGTTTGTTAGTGTTGACACAAATTACATTCTTTTAACACAGACACTATCTTATGGCATATCAAACACATAACTCTTCTTTGCACTGCATGAAAAAGTAATCATAAATCCACTGTTCTTTTTTGGGGGGAGGGCATCACTGCAATGGGAGGCCCAACCTTGCTCCTGGAGAGCTGCTGCTGGATTTGAACCGCCAAGCCAGTGGGCCACATTCCGACACTCAACAACTACACCACAAGGGCTCAGCCGAAGTCAACTGTTCTTTGAATATCCTACATTCTGGGCCAATATTTCTCTTTCTTGATATCATTGTTTCCTAGGGATTCCAAATTGCTATATATATATATATATATATATATATATATATATATATATATATATATATATTATACTGCTACAAAAACAATATACCAGCAGTAAGTTTGCCCACACAGAGACATATAGACTACAGTGCCCATCAATGCAGTCTGATGAGTGTCCATCACTGCAACCTTGCCAGTCTACATCATTGCGGCCTCACCAGTGCCCAAATCAGTGGAACACTGCTTTTACCTCAGGCTCACACTGGTACACCATGATTACAGAGCTGGTTCCTCCACCACCTCTTCAGTTCACACTACCCTGTGCAAACACTGCTATCTGTGAACTCGCATAGGCATCTGATCGGCTGAGTAAGAAGACCCATGCAATCCAATTCTACTCCAAGACAAAAGAAGGCATGTATGCCTTTTTTCTTCTGAATCTAATGCGAAGCATTACAAACACATGGCTGAACTCACGCTGTTCAGAGATCCCAACAGTGTGAACAGGGCTTACACAGCACACAACATACAACATCAGCTGAATAGCAATTAGAATATAAATACGCTCACTGCCAATTAAATTGGGTTTCCTACTCCTTGACTACCTGCAGAGCCAGATTAAGTTCCCATGGGGCCCTAGGCAGATTACCAGTTTGGGGCACCCATACGATAACACTGACTGCTGACCATTTGCGAAAACACTGACTACTGACCATTTGCGGTAGCACTGAGCACTTACAATGATCAGTACCATTGAGCACTGAATGTTTGCATTACCTCTGAGTGCTGACAACTTGCATTAACTCTGAGTCCTGACTATTTGCGTTATCACTGTGATGCAACCCCCCCCCACTAGAAACCTTCCCCAACTAACTAAACAACTTTTTTTTTAAAGGCTCTCCTAATTTCAAAAAAAGGCACCCCCTATCTGGAAAAAAAAAGTAGATCTCTTAACTTCAAGAAAAAACAATCCTGACTTTTTCTTACCTCAGGCAGCAGCGGCTCTGCACAGGCAAGCTCGTGACTCATTCAATCACACCAAGACTGAGAGGAGGAGGGGAGTAAGAGTATGGTGCACATTCCATACATGGGCACTGCGGGTCCAGAAGGATTCATCTGCTAAGCAGAATAAGCAGTGTGGACAAAAACACCCGGTGGGCACGATAAATGTCCTTGGTGGGTCGCATGTGGCCACAGGCCATAGTTTCAGGACCCCTGCCTTAAGTGCTTTGGTCAATTGTTCAAAACCACCAGGTGTCAGATGGATGAAAGCTTAACCTTTTTCTACTTCTATAAATTTACAGTCTTAGAATCCAACAGATGAAGTTTGGTATCTATCAGAACTGATTTGATGACCATGAGTTTGGTTTATTATCCACCTACCGAAACCTAAATTAAAACCTATTGCAATTGAGTGTATTTTCACTTCCCCGTATAACTACCTAAATTGTCCCCATATGCTTTCCAGAGTTGTCAATAAGTCTTTATAGAGGTAGACTGCCACATATTTATCTTGAACGGCAGCTGGTGGATTTATACCACAAACGTATCAGTTTGAAGCCAAGTGCTTAAACCAAAGAGCTACCAAGGCACATGAGTCATTGAACATCCATTGTCTTCCAGTCAATTCTAACTCATGAAGACTCCCTAAACTATACATCTTAAAAAATCAATAAGTGTTTATTAGGGGCCATGACTGAAAGAACAGCAGCCAAAATGAAGATCAATTCCTTTGTGACTTTGGACTGAAACGAAAACCAGTAGACATTAAAATTTCCCCTCCTGTGTTACCAGGAAGATTATGCCTTCCCCTTTTTTCAAGGGAAGAACTGAAGCAGAATTAGAATGTTCTATCCTTGCACATCCATGAGGTTGAAGTAGTCCATGTTGTGCAAGGTCACTATAAAGGTCAATAAATTGGTCCAGGTTTACAGAAAGAAATGGGTCATCTACATTGAACAGGTGCAGTGAGATAAAGCAATGACTTTTCACCACAAGAAGACAGTTCTCATGAGGCCACAAAATTTTCCTTTAACCCCAAACCAAATTTTTCCAAGTAGGAAAGGACAAGTATAAGGAGGAATCACCTGAGAAGATGCAAAAGCAAAATAGTCTTGTATACAACTTCCATTTAAAGTATCAAATTGTCTTAAAGACTTGAAGTTAAACAAGCAGCCATTTGGCAGGGAGCAATGAAGCACACCAGGGAGAAGCACACCAGCCTGTTTGATCACAAGATGATGACAGGATCAGTTATCAGGCATCAGAAGATCCAAAACTATTATACCTATATGAGAGAGTGGGATCTGAGTGAAGGCCCAAAGTCCATCATCTGTAGAAAATTGGTCATCCCCTCAGGGAAGAGTCAGTAAAGGATAAGTAAGTAAGAGTGCAGTTTAGCGCTGACAAAACACACACCATTCCTTCAGTTCTTTAGACTAGATTTGTAAGATGGTACCAACTTGAATACTTTGAGTTGCATTTCTTGGGATCGTGTCTCTGAGTCAGAGCCAACCCTAGGCAGTGAGTTTAGTTTCTTGGTGTCAGCGCTCTGTAAGTCTGAGCTGGCTTGATGGCATTGAATTTGATTTGGGGTGGTGGTCTGGACTCTGGGTCAGTGCTTAGACACATGCACTGGGTTTACTTTTGTGGGGTCAGTTGTTTGTGTGTCATAGAGGACTCAGAAGCAGTGAATTTAGTTTTTCGTGTCAGGTCACCGTGAGAAGGTGCAGTCGTGGGCAGTGAGTTTAGCGTCTTTGCATCAGGTTTCTGTGAACTGGATCTGACTCCAAGACAGTGAGTTTGCTTGTTGGGGTCAGGCCTGTATGCGTTGAATCTGACTTGAGGCCAGTGTGTTTGATTTCACGGGTCACGTCTCTGTGATTTGGAATAGACTGGAAGTCAGTGCACGGGACTGCGGCCCACTGGGTTGGAGCTTCAAATCCAGAAGCAAGGCTGGGCCTCCTACTCCTACCACCAGGGGGCAGTGATGCCCCTCCAAAAAAAGCAGGCTTTCTTAATTTAGTAAAGGCACAAAACACTTTGGGATGGCTAGAGACTAATGCACTGTGGCAGTTACATTAATCTGTCAACTAGTGAAGGAGTGGCGTTTAGCCTGTCAATCAGTTAATAACCAATGAGGCCTTTCTGTGGGCAGGGCCTTCTCCTGAGGATTCTTGGAACTCCTATCTTCCTCCATAGAGGCAGGACATACACACTCTGCTTGTTTTCCTGCTGACAAGTCACATGGGGACCCCTGATGTAACCAGTCCACATGGAGACCCACACCAGCACTGAGATGTTTCCAACCCCACAAGACTTTACACCGACCGACCTGTAATCTCCCTGCATTTGACATCATTGCATGTATTTCATGAATCTGAAAATGACTTTATAGATTGTTATCCATCAGACATAAGGGTTAATATCAGACTTTGAGACTTGATCTAGACTGGGCTAGGATGTTTTCTTAACGTACAATTTCTCTTTATATAAATGATTTTCTTATACACACATAAGTGTCTATAAATTTGATTCTCTAGTCTACCCAGAGTAACACAGGCATTTCTGTTGTCATCTTATCTACACAGGAGTGAAAAAAACAATAATGAACACAAGAACAAGCGAAGCAAAAAGAAAAACAAGCGAAACAAAAAGAAAAAAACGACAAAAGAAAAAGCATATCAATAGTTCCAGGTCTGTTTGTTGGTCTTTATGGGTATTTTCTGGTGGAGTCTAATGCAGGGGGGGGGCACATTCTGACCCACAAGTCCATTTTTGGTATTCCTCACAGACCTCATTGCATTGTTCCCCTTGCTGATCTGTTGCACACCCTTAGTGTTTCACTCCAGTATAGTGGGTTCAGATTGGGCACAACTTCCACACTGTCTCAAGTGCTATGGGTCAGTGAGGAAAATCATGTCTCCTAAGGGAGCCGGCCATATGGTTCTCTCTGTGCACTGACTCCTCAGAACAGGAATGTCATCCTCAGGTATTGTTGGGTCAAAATATGTCCCAATCTCTCTCTCTCATTCCCTCTGAGTTTTCTCCCATGTGCTTTGATCAGTGTGCCCCACCATAAGCTGTAGCTTCAGTGCTGTCCTCTGTAGTGTATTCTTCAGGGGGTGGGGGATTCCATGTACTTTGAATCGGGGAGGGTCCTGCAGATCTCTCATTTGTGCTTGCAATTTCTAATGTTTAAAAGTAAACTCTAAAATATAATATCTTTCTCAATTTCACTTCATATAATAAGAAATATGACTTTATTTGGGGAAAAGACTGGACTTTTGACTCTGGTAAACAGTTACAGTCTCAGAAACACATAGGCTATCACTATGAGTCAGTATTGAATCAATGGCAATGAACATGACCTGATTTGATGTTAAGATATTATGTTATTTATTTTCAAGGGAATTATTGGTACAATTCTGAATGTGATAGATCTGAGATATCCAAGTAGCATTAAGAGCAAATGCATGGTCATCTAAGAGTAAAATAAAATGAAGAAATTAAAGATGCAAAGAGAGAACACAATGGACTAATGGATTATGAAGACCACAGCTTCTGCTTCCCTGGCACCAGAACTAAATTGTGTTCAGCAATGAATCCTCACTAGTCTGATCAGGACCACATAATGTCCAGGCAAGAAATGGAGGAAAATGTTTGAATTATAAAAATAGATCAAGTTTATTTGGTGTGGTATAGACTGTTGGAACCCCTCGGTCTGTAGTCTTTGTACACTCTTCAAACCTGAAACTGAATCCCCCATGCAGACACCACCCCTGGTATCATCTTGTAAGCAAACAACAGGTAATTCTATAATGTGAACAATCACACTCATGAGGAACATTTCCCTTATAATAAACAACTATGTTGTTGCTAGGTGTCATCAGTTTGTTTCAGAACCATGGCTATTCTATACACAACAGAATGCAACACTGCCCAGTCACTCACTGTCCTCACAATTGTCCCTGTGCCTCAGCTCATCGTTGAGCCATTATTTTTTTCCTTCTCATTTCAGGACCATCTTCTCTTTTTCTCCCCCTAAACTATACCAAGCATAATGTCTTTCTCCAGAGAATGCACTCTTCTGAAAACTTCTCAAAAATATGTAAAATGAATTCTTGTCACCACTTGTCTGTCAGTTTGTCATACTATATTGGCTGCAGTGAAGATGTGATACTGAAAGTTATGTCACTGTCATTTCAAATGTTAGCAGTCCCCCAAAGTGAACAGAATTCAGCAAAGCCTCAAGACTAAGAAAAAATGAAGAGGAAATAGCCATTGAAAACTTTATCCATAACTTCAAAACCTTAACCAAGTCTAGAAGAAAAAAGGCGGCATTTGCCCCAAAACAAATTTAGCAGGCAGGCACAGAAAAAGAAAGGATGCAAATGAACTATCCATGGAAGAACTGGGAAGAGTTATGTTACATTAAGGGAATTGGATCTAATGCCAGGCAACAGAATGCATATAAATTATGGCTTTTGATTACTTATTACTTTGGGGAACCGAACAAAAAGAGCAAAAACAGTACTTGTTGCTAGATAAGAGCTGTATTGACCCCTTTGTGTAAGTTTTGACAGTTAACTTCAAGGTCAGTGGTCCAACTACTAGCCATGTTGCAAGAGAAAGCTAAGACTTCCTGCGCCCATGCAGATTTATAACCTCAAAAAAGTGTTTCTATGAGTTGTTGGAAGTTGTTGACAAGTACTAGAAGTACTAAATAAGTAGATACATAAAAATTACAAACTGCATCTATAATTATAAAATAAAAAATATAAGTAGAATTAATGTGCACTTTATGGGATAGTAAAGTGGCTAATTATAAGAAATTCAGGATAGGCAACCCTAAAGCTCAATGGGGTTTTTGTTTCTGTTTTTTTTTTTTTTTGTATTACACTAGGAGGTAGGAAATGCTAGTGATGCTGCATGCAAGAATGAAGAAAATGTTCAAATACTGATTGTGGTAGTGATTGCACAATTCTTATTGATGTCCAAATCATCGATGTATGTGAGATATGACTTATATGTCAATAAAATGTTAAAAAATACTCAAAATTAAAAATAAAGGACATATTATCAATGAAAACATTAAAATTTTAACGGATTTGAAAAAAAATCAACTCTTCATAGGGCATTTGGAGCTTTATTTTTTTTCCAAATCTTATTATTCTTTTTTCAGTGCATTTGGAGTTTCTTCCATCAGGTCGGACTGTTAAAATGTTTTCTATTTCTATTCTATTTAAAGGTTCTTAAAAGACAGTTTAACAGAGTGGGACAAAAAGGCCTGATCTGTGGCAGATAGGGAACTGGTTTTGTCACAATAATGCACAGCCATCTCAGTGCACCAGTTTTTGGCAAAAAAAAGACTGCATGCCTCTCTAACCCCACACACCTGTGTTTCATGACTCACTCCGTGTGAATTCTTTTTTTCTTAATGGGAATGCAGAGGGGTTTGAAAGGACAGCAATTTGACAAGTAAAAGAAGTGAAGGAAAAAAACAAGAGAGTTACTATCAGCTATGCAAAGAGATGAGTTGGATAAATGGTTTCAAGAAAGGAATAACCGATTTGACAAAAGTATTAAGTGTAATGGACAGTACTTTGAAGGTAATAAGGTTGTTTTATTTTAAAACAGTTCCTAACTTTGAAAAAAACCGCATCCCCTTTTATGTCAATCCACCTCATAGTAGGTCTTCCTATTGTTTGTTGAGCATTTAGTTACCAAGCCTGATGTTCTTCTTCTCCAACAACTGACTCCTCTAAAATCTCTGAAACAAAACTTTCCCTAGCAATACTTCTAATAAACAGATATTTGTTTTTACTGGTGATACATAGTATATTTATAATGTTTTACCCACCCTATAATTTGAAAATATCAATTATTCACTCGTCCTAATTCATTGTCTAGCTTGTGAGTCTTATTGTTAGTAGGTGCCTTGAATTAGATCGGACTCACAGTCCTATTTATGTAAAAAGGAACAAAATACTGCACATTCTTGCACCATTCTCACAACCATTGAGCTCATTGTTCCAGTCTCTATGTCAATCTATCCTATTCAAAGTCTTCCTCTTATTGTTGAACCTCTACTTTTTCAAACATGAAGCGCTTTTCTGGTCTTACACTGTGAGGATATTGTTATTTGTGAGTTGGGTTGCAACTGTATGTATGAATGTGGTCGACATCCAACCCTTTCCCAGGGGAATGGACAACTGAAAAGTGGGTGAAGGGAGATATCAGTCAGTATAAGACATGATAAACATGAATAATTTATAAATTATCAGGGGCTCATGAGGGAAGGAGGGTGTGGGAGGGAGGGAGGGAGGGAGACTAATGCCACGGATTCAAGTAGAAAGAAAATGTCTAGTGGTGTTTTGGTTCTGCGTTGCATTACTAACCATGAGGTCAGCAGTTCAAAACCACAAGTAACTCCAAGAGAGAAATATGAAAATGATGATAACTAATGTACAAGTATGCTTGACACAATTTATATGGATTGTGATAAGTGCTATAAGAGCCCCCCAAAATGATTTTTTTAAAAGACAAGGCAATTTGATAATAAAGGTTGAGTCAGAAATATTATCCAAATGTTTGCATTAAGGGACATCAAGTATATTTTAAATAATGGAGATTGGTAACTTTCTGAATAATTTTCAAACAAATTGATTATTACCATATTTATTGGCTGAAAAACACACACTTTTTCCTCATCAAAGGAGGGGTAAAAATGAGAGTGTGTCTTTCAGTCCAAAGGTGTGTGTGGGGTCCCAGGACATTTTAGTATTCTGGTACTATTTGGTTCAGAATTTTTTGCCTGTTTTCTTTCTCTAAAAACTGGGTGTTTCTTATGGCCAGGAGCATTTTATGGGCTGAAAAAATGATAATTTTCTAATGTATTTTTCATAAAATTATAAATATTTTAAAGTTTTATGTTGTTATATGTTGGTTATGTCATTTGTTAACTTTGAAATTATAGATAATTACTTTGAAATCTCTTAATTATACCATTTTTCTAGATTAATTGAATAGATTTTCATCTACAGATTCAAAATTTCATATAGGCTCATAGAATTAAGTGTTCTTTTTCTTAAATAGATTTGTCATCGAGTCTATGTAGTAAAATCTTTCCAATTCCAGCAGATAAATTGAAAGTGGGTACTTTAGAATGGGATAGAACTACTCATCATGAAAAATCTTTCGAGTTTTTAAAGAGTTTGTTTCAGCAGGAATTTTCTTAAAATAGCTGTGTGTGTCCAGAGAATAAAAGTCCAATGTTTGATGGAGGATTGAGCCATGGACATTTTGACTACCAACAGCATTTATTAAGCAATATTCTTCAAGTGGAATTTTTGCTTTGGCTCCTAGGTGATATATTTTTTTTAATTATTGAAGGCTCATATAACTCTTATCACAATCCATACATTCATTCACTGTGTCAAGCATATTTGTACGTTTGTTGCCATCATTGTTCTCAAAACATTTTTTAAAAAATATATGCACATACTTCTACATGCATTGAATCTTACTTTCTGATGAGGTTTAGGAAATTAGTTGTGACTTGTCATAAATTTAGTATATCCATTTTTAGCATTAATCACCATATACCAAAAATACCAGTCTCTCAAGTATTCTAAACCTTCAAGCCAGCAGAAAAATGAAACCTGGACATTTCAAAAATATTTCCCAAAGCATACCAATGCAAACCTTAATTTAAAAGTAAAGGAGTATCTTAAGCTGGATGATTCCACAGATGTGTTTACAGCAAACTACCAACTATTGAAGCTGGATTAAGAAATGGTCACGGAACAAGAGATATCGTTGCCAATGTCAGATGCATTTTGACTGACAGTATAAAAATACCAAATGGTTACTGTGTTTTATTGACTATGCAAAAATCACAATATACTATGAATAACATTAATAATGAAAATTCTACATCCTTTAATTAACTTCTTGTGTAACCTGTACAGAGTCCATATGAGGCCATCATTTGAACAGAAAAAGGTTATAAATCAAGAAATATATGTGTCAGATTTATATCATTCACACTATTTATTCTGCCTGTATGCTGAGTAAATAATCCTAACGTAAAATAAAAGTACTTCCTGAAGAACAAAGAGGCAGCATCAGGTTTGGATGAAGGTTCATTGACAACATGCAACTTTCTGAAAGCCAAGAGGACTAGGAGGTACTTCATAAGGAAAATGAAACATGGAAATCCATTTCAAAGAAAACAACCCCCCCAACTCAACCAATAGACAACATCATGGTAAATGGAGAAAAGTATTATGACAATTTCATTTCACTTGGCTTCATAATCTAATATGCATGGAAACAACAATCACATTGTGTTGGGAAAATCTCCTTTATATAACTTCTTTAAAGTATTAAAGAAAAAAGATGCTTGCTTGACCCAAGTCATGATATTTTAAATTGTCTCATATGCAGGTAAAAGTTCTAAAATGGGGCTGAGCCCCGGTGGTGTAGTGGTTGTGCGCGGGACTGCGGCACACTAGGTTGGAGGTTCAAATCCAGCAGCAAGGCTGGGCCTCCTATTCCCACCACCAGAGGGCAGTGATGCCCCCAAAACCAAAAAAGCTGTAAAATGAATAGGAACAACATCAGGAGAATTAATGCATTTGAACTATTTTTTTTAATAAAAGAAGATTGAATTACAGAAGAACAAATCAACCTGTCTTGGAAGAAGTATAGCCAGAACATTCCTTAGTGGGGAAAGTGACCAGACTCTATCTCATGTACTTTGTAAATGTTAGTGAGGTCAATCCCTGCAAAAGGACATCATGCTTCATAAAGTGTAGAAGCAGTGAAAAGACTGTCAAGGAAATGGGTCTACACAGTGACTGCAACAGTGGGCTCAAATATAAAAAATATGAGGATGGTGGAGGTCCAGGCAGTGCCTTCTTCTATTGTACATTCACTGACTATGAGTCATAGCAATTTCTTTTTTTAAGCAGTTTTATTGGCACCTCATCTATATATCAAACAACTCAATAGTTCAACCATATTAAGAACAGTTGTACAATCTTTACCCCACTGGTTGTTTTCAGTACTACTTAATATAAATTTGGGCTTTAATGTTTTCTGTTAATATGAAGAATTTTTTTTTCTTTTCACATAGGTTATAATTGCAGGTTTAAATTTTATTATTATTATTATTATTATTATTATTATTAATTTTTTATTGGGGGCTCTTACATCTCCTCACATTCCTCCAGTGTGTTATACATATTAAGGTTTCTCTTCCCACTTGGGTTTTTGATATCAGCTTCCCATATCTTTTTCCTCCCTCCCTCAATCACCTTTCCTCACAAAAGTTATAGACTAATATTTTCATATCTTACATCATCCTCTGCTGCCCTTGACTTTGCCATTGTTCATCCCTCTGGGAGGGGGGTTCTAGATGTCTCCTTCTGATCAATTACCCCTCTCTCCCCCTCTCTGCCCTAATCCTCCTAGTATCTGTACTCTCACTGTTGGCCCCAAGAGCTTTACCGATTCTAGATTTCCTGTATTGGCAACTCTTATCTGTAGCAGTGTGCATGTTCTGTTCTGACCTGACTTGTAGAGTTGAGGTCATGATAGTGGGGAGAAGGAAGAACCAAAGAACTAGAGGGAAGTTCTGTGCTTTACTGGTGCTATACTGCACCCTGACTGGCTCAGCTCTCCCCTGTGACCCCTTATGAGCATTGGTTCTCCACTTCAGGCCCCTGCCTCCATTCCCATTGGGTATGGATTTCAGAAAAGACTCTGATAGTTACTTATAATCTTAGAGTAGCTAAAGTAAATGGATAAAAGAATGAAGTCAAAGAGTAGAATAGAAAATTTCAAAGGGCAGCTTGAGAAGGCAAAGTCAAATATTATAATGAAATGTGCAAAGACTTAGAAAACCAAAAAGGACTAATGTGCTCAGCATATCTAAAACTGAAAAAAAATTCAAGAAAAAAATCAATCCTCAAGTTGCAATTTTGAAAGATTCTATGGACAAAATATTGAATGGTGTGGGAATAAGCAAAAGAAGATGGAAACAATACACAGAGTCACTGTACCACAAAGAAATAGTTGACATACCACCACTTCAGTTGTAGCAAAATGAACAAGAACAAATGGTGCTGAAACAATAAGTTCAAGCTGTCCTGAAAATGTTTGTCCCAAAAAAAGGCTCCAGGAGTTGATGGAATTCCCATCGAAATGTTTCAACAAGCTGATGAAGCACTGGAAGTCTATGTTCTGAAATGTGAAAGAGAACTACTTAGTCACCTGACTGCAAAAGATCCACATATATAACCTTTCTAAAGAAAGATGACCCAAGAGAATGCTCAAATTGTAGAAAAATGTAATTAATATAATATTCAACTAAAATCTTGCTGAAGATTATCCATCAATGGTTGCAGCAATACATTAATGATGAACAGCCAGAGGTTCAATTTTGGTTAAGAAGACATAGAAACAAAGTTTATGTCGGTTGGATCTTGGCTGAAAACAGAGAATGCCAGATATATGGGGTTTTTTTTTGTTTTGTTTTACTAAGTGCCAAGGCATTCAACTATGTGGATCATAACTAACTGCACAAGCTTAATAATGGGAATTCCAGTACATTCCATTGTACTCACTGGAACAAAGGGATCAAGAGGCAGTTGTGTGAACAGAAATAGGGAATACTACATGGTCTAAAATCAAGAAAAGCGTGACAAATAGTGGAATCCTTTCACTATATTTACTCAATCTAGAAGCTAGTTTATTTAAAGAAGAATGTGGAATCAGGCTTGAAGACTTCTTAATAACCCACAGTTTGCATGTGACATAAACTTGCTCACTGAAAGTGAGGAGGACTTGAAAAAATGCTGATAAAGGTGAAGGATTGCAGCCTTCAACGTGGACTACAATTAAATATAAAAAGACCCAAATCCTCACAACAGTACTAAAAGGTAACATCATGAAAAATGGGGAAAAAAAGCTTGAAATTTTTAAGGATTTCATCTTACTTGAATCCACAATCAGTGCACATGGAAGTAGCAATCAATAGATCCTTGAATTGTGTTGGGTCAATCTGCAGTATAAGATATTATTTTTTAAAAATAATTTTATTGGGGGATCTTGCAGCTCTTATCACAATCCATACATCCATTCATTGTGTCAAGCAACTTTGTACAAATGTTGCCACCATCATTTCCAAAGCATTTTCTTTCTACTTAAGCCCTTGGTATCAGCTCCTCATTTTTATTCATGCCTCCCCCACCCTCCCTCCCTCATGAACCCTTGATAATTTATAAATTATTAATTTTTCATGTCTTACACCAACTTCTGTCTCCCGTCACCCATTTTCTCTTGTTTGTCCCCATTGTGGGCAAATTATATGTCATTCAGTGTTACCTGTTTCCCCCTGCACACATACATTCTGCCTACCCTCCTGATGTTGATATTCTCATTATTTGTTCTGAGGAGATATTCTTCCTTGGACTCCCTGTGTAGCAAACTCTTATCTGTACCAGTGTATATTTTCTGGGATAATCTGATTTGTAAGGTAGAATTGGGGTCATGAGGGAGAGCGGAGAAGAATTAAAGAGGTAGAAGACAGTTGGATGTTCCATCCATGTTATACTGTACCCAGACTGACTTGTCTCTTCCTTGTGACCCTCTGGGAGGGAATATCCAAATGTCTACAGCTGAACTTTGACTCTCCGTTCAGCTTTCCTCCTCATTCACAGCTATATGATTTTTTGTACTGGGTCTTTGAGGCTTGATACTTGATCCCATCAATACCTCATGATCACCTAGGCTGGTGTGCTTCTCCCATGTGGGCTATGTTGCTTCTCAATTAGATGGTCACTTGTTTATATTCAAGCCTTAAAGACACCAGATGCCATATCATTTGATAGGCGGACAACATCAGGTTTCTTCATCATCTTTGCTTATGTGCCCATTTTGTCTTCAGCAAGTGTGTTGGAAAGGTGAGTATGACAATAACCTACTCTGGTATCTATTTAAGGATTAAGAGTGTAGAGGGTGGGGTCTAGCCTGTCAATCTGGAGATAGTCAATGAGAACTCTTTGGGGCATGGCTTTCTCTGAGAATTCTGGGAAATCTGGTACTTCCTTCTTGTAAGCAGGAGACACTAAAATGACAAAGCTGACTTCCTGCTAGACATATCTGAGGAGAAGCCATATGGACCTACCCTGATGCTATCAGACCTCTGAAACTGGAGAAACCACAGAGACACTCCTGTCAGCACTGAGACACTTACAATAACACAAGATCCAAAGACTTTCTACCCACTGGCTTGTGATCATACTGTGTTTTGTGAGTCTGAAGGATATTGTAGGTTGCTATCAGGGATATGGCCTATTATCGGACTTAAGGACTTAATCTGGACTGGGACGGGATGCTTTCTTAATGTACAATCACTCTTTAAATAAAACTCTCTTATGTACATATGTGTCCTTATGAATTTATTTATCTAATGTACACAGACTAACACAATGAACATCACAGAATGTTGGGTTACTAGAACAAAGTGTTTTTGCATTAAGGGAGATCTTGGATAAATAATGACAAGACATATTTAGAGTACTGAAAAAGCAAAGATCTTACTTTGAGGAATAAGGTGTGCCTAATCCAATCCATGGTACTTTCTAGTACCTCCTGTGTATGTGGACATTGGACCAAATAAATGAGATCAATAAAGAAGACCAAAGAAGAATTGAGGTATTGAATTACAGCGCTGGCAAGCAATAATGAAATAACCATGGACGGCTAACCTGATCTGTCTTTGAAGACATATAGCCAGAGTGTTCCTTGGAGATAAGTATGGTAACACTAAGTCTTACATACTTTGGTCATGTTGTGAAGAGATGCCATTTCCTGGAGAAGGACATCATGTCTGGTAAATTGGATAGGCAGCTGAAAAGAAGGCCCTTAAGGAGATATACTGACTGTTCATGCATCAATTTGTGGGTTCAAACAGGAACAGTTGTGATTATGGTGTAAGACCAGGCAGTGTTTTGTTCTGTCACGCATCTAGTTGTCATGGGGGGAAATTGACTCAATGGTACCTAACAACAACATCAAGGACTTATTTGTGTTATCCCTTTAAGAGCAGTTGGTGGTAGTGGAGGATGACGCGATCTATTCTATCTCAGGCTGGTGGAGGGTGGGGTTATATTAATTCTTGGAATGAATTGCTCCCATATATATTTTTAAATTTTCTTCTCTCATTTTCTTCGTTCCAGATCAGTAGAAACCAACAGTTGTCTCTTAGATGACTTCTAAGTTTGAAAACCTCAGTCGCTACTCAGCAAAGCAATGGTTCAGTTTTCAGGTCTATCCATGTTATCCATTCATACATGAATGCCATTTCAGGATTGTGTATGTATTAGTGAGACTTTAGCTCATGTGCCACTCAGTGTCTTACTTTGCCTTGACCATTTAGTGCTGTCCTCTCTTATAGTAGATTGTCTAAGACTGTAATATTTACAGAAGTAGACTGACGCATCTTTATCTCATGAAGCAACTGGTATGTTCAAGCCAATGACCCTTGCTTAGCAGTCGAGTGCTTGTCCACTGTACCACCAGGTATCCTCAGCAGGATTGAATTACTAGACCAAGGGTCGAGAACTTGAAAGTAGGTAGGGATTCAGAATCTTTAAAAGGTAACATGCATTATTTAAAAAAATAGTCATATGTTTGTGATAATGGTCTTGGATTTTAAAAAGGTACATGTCCCTAGTATACATAAACTCAAACCCAAACTGGAGTTTATAAAGCTATTCTCAATTGTTACAGTATTATTGTTGGGATTCCACAAGTAGCGTGCATCATTTAAATAGCAAAATGAAAAGGATAAATTAATCAAGTTTTAAAAAGAAGAAGTAGATTTTAAAGAGCTCTCATTAAAAGGGGATAATTTCCTAATATTTTGGAGGTGATATTTTAAAATATTTCTATAGTAGCAAGAAAGGATTATAAATTCCTTTTGTTCATTTTTTAAAAGCTTTTCTTTTTCATGCCAGTGATTATAGTTTTAGGCTATTGCCTTAACAAATAAAAACCAAAGCTATGTTAAAAGTCAGTGAACTATGCAACCTGGACTTTACCTTGAAATCTGACCAAAGGGTTATTTTAGGATAATATTAAAAACAGAATAATTTGATTTCTGAATGTTTACTTTTACAGTTTAATAACTTAAAGAATAAATTAAAAAGTACAGTTATTAAATGAAAAATGCATCACCATTTATGTCAGATTGTTGTACTGTGGCGCTTGTGTGTCACTCACTCAGTCGCTCACTGACTCACTCACCGACTCACTTACTCCCTGCCTGAGTTGATGCTGATTCAGCAACCCTAAAGGACACTGGAGAAACAGTGATTTTCCCAGACTGTAACTCTTTACAGGAGTAGAAAGTCCAACCTTTGTTCCATGGGGCATTGGCAATTTTGGAAGACTGAACTTGCAGTTAAAACTCAACACATAACCACACTGCCACCAGAGCTTCCACAGGTATTTCAATTGTCACTAAAATTACTTATGATATACTGCTTTCAGTAGAGCTTCCAGACTGAGACAAACTGGGAAGTAGACCTGGTAATCTACTTCTGAAAGAAAAAAAAAAGAAAGGTTAGTAGATACCTTATGAATAGAACTGAATTGTTATATACTGCTTGAAGAAAAGCCCTTCAGATAGGAAGGAACTTAAGACTTAATTGTAGATGCCTCCTTAAAGCACAATACTCATTGTAATTTTTGACTCATAGTGGCCCTATGTAGGATACGAGGCTGTAAATCTTTATGGGCTCAACCGCCTTATCTTTGTTCTTCAAATTACAATACCAAAAATGACACTTTTTTTTGGGGGGGGGCATCACTGCTCTCCGGCGGTGGGAGTAGGAGGCCCAGCCCCACTGCTGGAATTGAACCTCCGTCCCAGTGGACCGCAGTCCCACGCACAACCACTACACCACAAAAATGACACCTTTAAGATTAAATTACACCTAACAAAGATCAGAATACTTTTAATCATCCCATATACATGTGAAACGTGGACAATGAAGAAGAAAAGTTGATTTATTTGCATTTTGCTGTTGGAGAAGAATATTGAACGCATCATGGGTTTCCAGAACAGCAAAAATAAAATGTCTTAGACAAAGTAGAGTCCGAGTGTGTCATAGAAAGAAGGGTGATGAGAATGTCTCCTGTACTGAAGACACATTACCAGGAGGGATCAGTCCCTGGAGAAGCACATCAAACTTGGTAAAGTGAAGGATCAGTGAAAAAGAAGACCCACAACAGGTTGGATGACATAGTGTCTGCAGCGATGGGCTTAGAGTGGCATAAGACCAGGCAATATTCCCTTCTGTTGACTATAGCTGCAGTTCTCAACCTGGGAGTCGCGACTCCTTTGGGAGTCAAAGACTCTTTCACAGGGGATGCCCAATTTATAAGAGTAGAAAAATGAGAGTGATGAAGTAGCAACGAAAACCATTTTATGGTTGGGGAGTCACCACAACATGAGGACCTGTATTAAAGGGTCGCGCATCAGGAAGGTTGAGAGCCGCTGGTCTATTGGGTCGGTATGAGTAGGAATAGACTTGATGGCATCTAACAAGAACAATAGCTTTTGCTTATTTTCACAGTCTTATACATGGCAAGCAATGCTTCTCATCACACCAAACATTAGAAATCAAATACTGTCGTCAATTTGTCAATTTTAAAGATGCTAACTAGGGCTGAGTCCCAGTGGTGTAGTAGTTTTGTGTGGGACTGCGGCCCACTGGGTTGGTGGTTTAAACCCAGCAGCAGCTCTCCAGGAGCAATGCTGGGCCTTCTACTCCCACCAAGGCGCAGTAATGCCCCCAAAAAAGACCAAACAAAACAAAACAAAAAATAAAGATGATAACTAACAATATCTTTCCTAAGAGTGCATTATTTCAGAAGGTGGCAGAATGCTTATTATAAAAATGACTTTATTTGCATTAATGTGGGCCTAGCATAAGGAAGTGCATCTTTGACATAATTCACAGTAATTTGAGCTAAATGAGCACATTTTCTTTTCAGCAAGTGAGAAAGCACTTAGTGTTAGTGTTGAACAAAATATTGGGAATGTTTTGCCTACTTCAAAGTTGGTCATTTTATCTCATTTTTTAGAGCAGCCAGCTTAAATAACTGTCTGTGACTATCAAAGGTCATGCATAAAAAGGGAGAATGGTCAATGTGCAAAATAAACTAACTCCTATGACTAGAAAGCACTTTGATCATGACTCCTTTGTACTTTTGCTTTCTAAGGTAAAATAAACAGTTAAAGCATGTTGGTGCTTGCATTTAACTGAGTCCATGCTATAAGCTGTAATTTCTAAACACATGTCATTGTAAGTAAAGGTTATATTAAAATATTCTTATTACATATGATCAGAAATAAGTTTGGTGGCCATGCCATGATAGCATTTTAAATTCAACCAACTTGAATTTTCTTCAATACATCTAAAGAAATTATACTGTGATAAATAATACTTCATAGAATTCTATAGTAGAACCCCCATCAATATCAAAAACAATGCAAGGATGTCTTAGCACCAGATTTCTTGTTATTTATGTATTTATGTTCTTCCTTCCTCACTTTCTTCATCCTTGCCTCCCTCCCTCCTTTCCCTCCCTCCCTCCTTTCCCTCCCTCCCTCCTTTCTTACTTCCCTCCATCCTTCCCCTTCCTTCTCTCTCAAATAATCACACGAACCCTGCTGGCATAGTGATTATGAGTTGGACTACTAACCTTAAGGTAAGCAGTTGGAAACCACCAGCTTCTCTGAAGACTGCAACTCTTTATAGCATCTTTTGTTTTTACCATTCCAATATAAACCAAACTCGCTGTTATTAAGTCAATTATGACTTGTCCTTTAGGGTCGCTATGAGTCATAATTGGTAGAAACAAAATGTCAGTCTTACAGAAGCAACTCATAAAGTACTACATTTATATTTTAAAAATGAACAGCAGAAGTTCCCAAAGTGGCAAATTTGAATTACTTTGTCTAAAACTAAATAGTATCAACCATTTATAGTGATATATTTTTAAAAGAGGTCCAGAAAATCTTCATGCAGCAAAATAAACTTGAAATTTTCAAACACAGCCATGTATACACATGCATTTTTAAATGAGAAATTATGACAATATGCAGTAATTGCTAATCACTGGGAATGTTTTTGCACTCATGAATATATCTTCTTTGTGATGGATTTGATAAGTTCTTGATTTTTATGGGATTAATATTCATGAAACAAAATTTGATATGCATACATTGATTTGGAACCACAGTTCACAAAACATGTAAGACATCCAGAAGCCTGAATTAGCTACTTAATGTAAAGTGTTGCCCAGAGGTGTGGCAGATTTAAATAAAAATCATCCTTAGAGTCAAATGTGAAAATGGCAGATAATGACAGATTTAATAGCAAAAACATAAACTCTACAAAGTAAATGGTATTAAAGAGCGAGTTATTGTATTACTCTAGGTAAACTAGAGAAAAATATATAGACTCGCATATGGCTATAAGGAAAAGTTTTATATACAAGAGGAATGGGACATTGAGAAAGCATCCCAGCCCAGTCCAGTTCCAAGTCTTAAGTCCAATATTAACCCATATGCCTGATATCAGTTTATAAAGTCTCCTTCTGACTCACAAAGTCACAAGCCAGTGGGTGCAGAGTCCCAGGCTGGCAGGGGTCTCCCCAGGGCTCCTCACTTCGAGGGCTCAGGGTCCATAAATAGCATTCAGTGGTGGTAGAAGCAATTCAGCACTGCCAGGGGTCTCCACATGGCTTCTCCAGCTTCAGAGGTCTGGTCCCCTCAGGGTAAAACCTGGTCCGATCAGGGTAATACTGTGTGGCTTCTCCTCTAGCTAGTCCAGCTCCTCAGACACTGCCATCTTGCCTTCTCCATAGTTCGTTGTCTGTGAGACTAACTCCCAACAACTGGAGAGATAGCTTCTCATCTCCACCAGCGAAATATTGTGAGATTTCCCAGAAGTCTCAGGAGAAAGCCATCCCCACACGGAGGCCTCATTGGCTACTCAATGGCTATCTCCAGTTTAACAGGCTAGACTCCACCTCTACATCTCAATCATGAAATTAACATAAGCATATGACCGCCACAGTTATAAAAATGATTCACCAGATCATAACCCTGAGTGAAAATAGCTAAATAGAAAAGAGGGATAAATTGAAACGTTTCTAAATATGTCTGATCAAAGAAATTAGGAAAATGGAAAAGAGGCTATATTGAATAAAATGGTACTTAGCAATTTCCTAGAATCAAAGACATCAATTCTCAAGTTGAACAGCCCAGTGATTTAGTGGTCAGTCATATGTAGCACACCTGTGTGTTACATTCCTAGACATGCGAGAGTGAAAATTAAAAATACAAAACCCAGGATATATTTAAAACAATTGGAAAGAAGACAATGAAACAACAGTTAGGCTGAAAACTGATAACTTGAGAACAATGAGACCTCCCCTAAGTTGTGAAATAATTCCAATGGTACAGAGTAAATGAGTGTTTCTATACACAGTGAAAGTCCATTTCATGAGCAAAAAGAAAATGGTATACCCAAACTAAAAGAATATGCAACAAATATATGCTCATCACAGAAATATTTAATGAATATACTTTAAAAAGATAGTAAAGTAGCTCTGAAATTAAAAATAAAAAAACTATGTAGAGAAAAATAGACTGAGATAAACACATGGGCTAATCCGAATTAAAAAAAAACGTCAATTTTTTGTTATATAAAGAATAAAAACAAAGATGCCGAAAACAGTAGCTTATGAACTGGAAGAAGCATCATTTTTCTCTTGAATACCACTTTTCTCTTACCTATGTCAAACTTTGTCTCCTATGATATATCTTCTTTGAAATTTTTCTGCCCTCATCTCCAAAACATTAAGGTTTTGTTGTTTTTGTTTGGTGAGTTCAAACAGCACTGGTTTCATTGCTCCCTCTGCTGTTTGGCTGAAAGCTTAGTCTTGAGTAGATTAAACAGTCAAGGGTTTCTAAGGGCCATAATTTCTGTGGTTTCACCCCCCTATACCAGACTGTAAGATTGGTCAATTTATGATTATTTTGAGTTTGGTTCCACTTTTCCTGCTTTCTAATCAAGACTTTCAGAATGGTCAGCAAATATAGTTAGGGGCCCTAACTGTTAGAGGTCATTTAATTCTTTAGGTTTCAAACCCCGACAACCAAAGCTAAACTCATGGTTATCAAGGCAATTACCACTCCTAATGACCCTCTAGGTTAGACTAGAACTGTTCCAGTGAGTTTCTGAAGCCTCATCTTTCTTTCTTAGAGAGGCTGCTAATCTATGGTTAACAGTCTTGCCAGCATAGGGTTTAAGATTGTAGAAAATGGGGGTGCACATAGTCCATTCATTTTTTGATCTAATTGTTTCCAGGCATCATAGGTTTTCTTCATATTTCTGTTCCCTCAACAATAATATAAATAGTGGTACCTTGAAAACTCTAGATTTTTTTTCTTTCAATTTCTGCTCCTCTCCCATTGGCCCATTGTTCCACAGATGACTATGGTAGTTACATAATCTGATGTCAATTTGTAGAGGAGTGGAGTCTAGCTGGTCAACTAGGTTGCAGTTTGATGACCTCATTTGGAGCCACTCAGGAGATAAATTGCGCGCTGGAGGCAGGGCACACACACATTCCCTGTGAGACATTCCATTTAGAAGACACATGAAGCCATGCTAGAGCCCTGGACCTGAAGGAGTCATGTGGAGACAACGCCATCACTGAGAACCTTACACTCTCACTGAATCCACTAAACTTTCCATCGACTAGCTTGTGATCTTCCTATTTTCAGTGTCATTGCATGTGTTGTGTGAGTTTGAACAGGAATTTACAGATTGGTATTGGACATATGGGCTAATAGCAGACTTAGGGAATTGATATGGGCTAGGCTGGGATGTCTTCTCAATATTCAATTGCTCTTGTATATAAAGCTCTTTCTAATACACATATGAGTGTCTATGACTTTCTCTAATCTACCCGGACTAACACAATGACTCACCATGCTCATAAATCCTAAAATATCCATGTTCCAAACAGCTTCCAACCTAGATCTCTAGCCTAGTTCCTCAGAAATTCAGTTTCACTTTAGCAAGAACCCGGTGAACATTAACTCAACCAAACATATCAAACAAAGGACACTTAAAATTTAAATCACAATGAGGTGGACCCAGAGCTATTCCTCCTTTTCATGCCCCCGCAATTGTGTAGATTACACCTTTCATATTTACCTATCTTGGGAATGTTATAAGGGGGAACTTTAATTCCATAATCTCAAATTTTATTTTCATCACATTTTAGTAACAACACTACTTACTACCTCACTCTTCATTCTTAAGATTGGACAATGACAGTAATACCCCAACATAGCTCCTACTTCCTCTCCATTTCAAATTTAAATTAGGTTGTGCACTACTTGAAGAGTTTTAAGGGGAAACCACTCCTTGGATCTGGCCCACATGCTATCAGAAATAAATCAAAGACTGGGGAAAATGTCTCTGAATTAAAGGCTCAGGTTCATGTGCTGGCATTTATAGCCCTTAACCACCAGGCCGCCTACACGTCAAAGCAATGCTCTGAAGGGTGGTTCATAGATGTGGAGTGTGTCCAGGGACCACTGAGTCGATATGGTAATATCCAACTCACCACAATCAGCCCCAGGAGAAGACAGCAGAGCAGATCTTTCCACGCATTTCTAACCTGATATCTGTGAGAGCCCAGGAGTTCTGCATATTGACTTTAGGGGTGGAGAGTGAAAAAAAATGGATGAATAATGGGAACATTTATGTTTTCACTAACCTCTAACTTAAATGTTTCCTTTTTCTCAAGTTTTAATGTGTATACCTAACCTCTGTCCTATATCTATGATTCCATCACCAATAGGCGGCCTAGCTATTTTCAAATCTTATAATGTAGAAAATATCTTGGGATATTATTTATTGGCACCACTGACTCAAAATTATGGAGAAGATGTGAATTCTTGCTATATATTTTTTCTAATATTTTAAGGAGCATATTTCCCACATCATGAATATGTTTCATTTTATATTTTGAAAACTCTGCTCAAAATTATTTGTCTTTTGTTATTCTATGGTTTTTTCTTTATGAAAAGTATGAGTATAATTCTTTTTAGACTGACAAAGAGATCTGAGCCAGAAAATAGGTTCCAAACTCCATACTCTACCAGCATGTAGGTTTGGGGACAGGCAACTGATCAGATAAAAAGGAAGCCCTGGATGTAGCATATAAGACACTGCCTGGTTTTTATTAAAATATTTTTTTAATTTTTTTTAATTTTTAGGCATCACTGCCCCTCTGGTGGTGTGAGTAGGAAGCCCAGCCTTTCTTTGGTCCTGTGGAGCTGGAATTGAACCTCCATCCTAGTGGTCCTCAGTCCCGCGTACAACCCCTACGCCACCAGGGCTCAACCCCTGAAATACTATTTTAAGATATATTGTATCCCTGATATTCACAAGCTGGAGGGCACCACGTTCATGAGTGTACTATTTACAAAATAAACTTAGAAATCCCATGATACGGACAAATCATACATATCTGGTCTCTATGCAGAATAATAAAGAACGAAAGTAAATCTTTAGAAAACTGATGTGCAGGTTATATTGCATTTTTACTTTTGTTGTTTTGTGTCAAAGTTAAATGTTAGTCATAGTGACTGAGTAGAACTGCCTCATAAGGTTTTCTTCTCTGTAAGCTTTTAAATGATTTTATTTAATCATTATATTGATGGGAGCTCTGGTGGCATCGAGGATGCAAATTAGGTTGATAGCTGCAAGGTCAGCAGTTCAAAACCACAAGCCACTGCATAGGCGAAACTTGGAGCTTTCAATTCCCATAAAGAGGAGCGGGCTGAGCCCTGGTGGCGTACAGGTTGTATGCAGGACTGCGGCCCACTGGGTTGGCGGTTCAAATCCAGCAGCAGATCTCCAGCAGCAAGACTGGACCGCCTACTCCCACCAGAGGGCAGTGATGCCCCCCCCCATAAAAAAGAGTGAAGAGAACACCAAGAGCATAAGTAGAAAGAAAATGTTTTGAGAACGATAATGGCAAAAAATGTACAAATGTGCTTTGCATACAATGGATGTGTGGATGGATTGTGATAAGAGCTGTATGAGCCCCCAATAAAATGATTTTTCAAAAAAAAGAGTTACCATCTGAGAAACCAGCAGGGCAGTTTTACCCCGTCCTAGAGTCGCTATGGGTCAGCATTGCCTCATGGCATTGAGCATTTTATTGACATGTAATTCATGTCCCATGCAATTCAATATTTTAAATGTATTTAAAAGAGTTGTGCGATTGGTGCAATTATTATTAGTTCCCCATTCTCCATAACTTCCCCTGTCATAGTCCTAAGGAGTTATTAATCTTCTTATCGTCTCTGTAGAGACAATACCTATCCTGGATTTCATACAAAGAAAATTATATTCAACAACAACAGCAGGAGCAAAATAAAGCACATGGAAACTTCAGTCAAAAATAATAGGAACTATAAGAAGTTATAAATTGGTCCAAAAAGAAAACAAAGGTAAGATGTTAAACTTCAACCTAATGATATCTGCAGTTGGAAGTCCTGATGACCTAGTGTTTACATATTGGTCTACTAACCCAAGATCTGCACCCACAGGGCCAGTTCTACTCTGCCCCATGGGGTCACTATATACCACAATCAGCTCTAAGGCCATGAGGTATTAATTTGTTTGTTTATGTGCAGTAATCTATTTTCCAGTGTACTCTGAGAATAAGGTTATGCATATTCCTGGCCAGTGGTCCAAGGGAATTCAGTGGATGCTTAAACTGTATGGGAACTTTGTGAATGCATTTTGGGCACACATTGTCCCCATACTCTTCTCCTAACCGGCACTCAGAAGTTAAGTTCTAATAGAATTCTCTCCTCTGGTTTTGGATTTTGTTATTTACGATCCTTGGATCACATAGTCTGGGGTGATCCTTCCATGTATGCTTAGCTGACATGTCACTTAAATGTCTGTTTTAAGACAAGTCTTTAAGACCTAAGATGCTATTATTTCTGATAGCTGGATACCATTTGATTTCTGTACCACAATTAAATATAGCATTTCTATCTTCAATGCTGTTGTCATGAAAGTAACAGGACCCAGTAATAAGAACCATTTTTCTTACATTGTGGATTATGGTTAGTCAGTCTCAAGATCAAAATTGATTCATATATCTAATTATCATCAAACATACTTGTAGTGAAAGCTGCAAAGTGTCAACCAAGAATTACTCCTTAAGCTAGTGATTCCTTGAAGGGAGGTAACCCTTATTTGTCAACCATCTTTCCAGGGACCCTGGGCTGAAAATAAATGCTTCACCCCAAATTATGCCTCCTTCCAGATCTAATCAGTTTGTAATGACTGACCAATAAGGCAATATCCCTTTACCTTGATCCCTTTACCTTCAGCTGAGTTTTCTGAACTCCAGTGTCACCCTGGGTTTTGATTGAGGTTTTTGTTCGGACTGCATAACAGCAATTCTCCTTTCTGCACTGTTTTTCATCTTGAATACGCACACAGGTGCATATACACATACATACATGCACATGCACACACACAGAGAAAGAGAGAAGTAGTTTATCTCCCAAAGCAGTTCTCAATAAACGTCTTGTATGCTTAACTTGATTTCCTGGAAGTCTGACCTGTGACAGGACTATTCTACCTTTTTACTTTTCTTGAAATTGTCCTTCTGTTCCTTATTGGTCTCATTTAGTCCACTATTAAGTAACAATTAAAATTATAATACTTGACTTTTATTCCATGCCCCCAAATTCTATTTTTAAATTATTTTATTGGGGGCTCTTAGAGCTTTTATAACATTTCATACATCAATTGTATCAAGCATTGTCACTGTGAGGATCAATATCTTCCTCCACTATCATCCTGAGCACCATGGTTACAAGTTCAGGATGCCATTAAGATGATTTGCCATCTATCAGCAGAGATTTGCATATTTCCATGAGATGATAAACAGGTTCCAGTGAAGCTTCCAGACTAAGGAGCACTTGGAATGAAGTCCTGGAAATCTTATTCTCAAAATAAGATAGTGAAAATCATCTGGATCACAAGAGTCCCATCTAGTTAACAACCTGGGCAGCATTTTGTCCATTTGTGTGGGTTTCTTAGAAATAACTATGACTTGGGTTATTTAGAAACAACTAGCAAAAACAATAACTCTATCACTAAATACTAAATATGAATTTCTGGCTGGCAAGAATCATGCCTTATCTATAAAAAGTTTCCAAAAGCTCCCAAAAATATGGATCTAAATGACAATGGCACTTTTCCATGAACTTTTGGAACACCATTTATTTGCAGTCATTTGATTTTTAAAATATTGAACATAGATTTAAATGCTTACGTATTTGAAAGACCAACTGATCATTGTCCTGAGTCCTGTTGCACTGTCTGTAATCCTTTAGTTTTGGGATAATAGGGTAACTCAAGTTTCAAGAGGAGTGGTTGAGGAGGTGGGGAGTTGCACTGAAGTGTAGTTCAAATTTGAGTATTTATTAACATATAAATATTTATTAACATATAAAGAAAAGGGTCCATTGCAATATTTCAACAAGCAGCATATAATTGTTTGTCATCCATGTTATATCTGCTATGCCAAGACTTGCCCAATCATAGGCCTTCCATAAATAATAATTTTATCTTTAAGAATTGAAAGTGATGAAAAAGTTTTTTTAAAGACTACTCAACATACATACACACATGTGCACATGTTCAGTAGTCTATTTTTTAGGGTGGGTGCATCACTGCCCTCTGGTGGTCATGGGAGCTACCCAGCACTGCTCGAATTGAACCGCCAAGCCAAGTCCATGGACTGCAGTCCACACTCAACTGCTTACGCCACCAGAGCTCAGCTGTTCAGTAGTCTATTAGCCTTTATGTAATTTCAGAATAGTTAACAGCTGTTCAAAAACAATTACACCTGAAGTGTAAAAAAAAAACAACAATTACACCTATAGGTTTAAAATATTGTTTAAGTCTTTCAATAGTTATATTAGTAAAATATAATTAGCCTTTCTTTGACTATTTAGATATTTCCATAGCATAATGATAACACTAATTCAAATCTATGGGGAAACTCTGGACAAAGATATCATTATTGTCTGTTGCAAATATTTTTCTAAAGAATGAATCCTGCACAAACATTTATGTATCCAGCAAAATTTCCCTAAATCCATCTTTGGTTTGCAATCCACTCAATTATTTCTAAAGTTTTCCAAGCAGATGTTACAATAGCATGCATTCACATTGTTTTTAAATATATAGCTTTACAACTGCTGAAATAAGAATTTGAAAAGGTTATACCAAAAGGAAGCATAGTAAATCTAAACATTTAATTCTTCTTCAGTTTGTCTCAATAGCTATAGGAATGTGATTTATGGGCCAGCAACCTCCTTCAAGTTTCCCATTTTTGTTGTTAGATGCCTTCACGTTGGTCTGACTCTTAGTGATCCTAGGAAGCACAGCACAAAATACTGCCAGGCCCTGCAATCACTGAGTTAATAATGCTGTGCACTTCTGGTGCTTCTTATAAGTAGCTGATAGCTTTCCTTTGTGTACAATAACATTTAAAAAGAACCTTATTTCAATCAAGTTGATACTGAATCACAATGACCCTATAGGACAGGGTAGCATTTACCTTGTGGGTTTCCAAGCATGTAACTCTTTAAGGGAGTAGAAAGTCCCATCTTTCACACACAGAGTAGCTGGTGGTTTCAAATGGACGACTTCTAAGTTAGCAGTCAATGCACAACCAACTAGGCCACCAGACCGACTGATAAAATTTGAGGTTCTAAGGTCCACATGATCATGACTGCTTCAGTTGAAGAAGGTCCCTTAACAAATTATGTATTTTTTCTATCCATAATAGTGTACATATCCCAATAGTAGTGCACTTTCAGTTTCTGAAATCCCACCCGTAATTGATCTGCCACTAATCAGGCTTTTGTGACCACTTCCCTTGTACCAAATTCTCTAAGTTGTCATATTTCTATAATATTTGGACAGTATTTAGCCTTACTTCATGCTGATGGTGACTTCAATTCATAGGAATAGTTTGTGTTAGTCTGGGTAAACTAGAGAAAAAAATTCACAGGCATGCGTATTGATATAAGGGTAAGGTTTATATACAAGAGGAATGAGGCATTAAGAAATCATCCCAACCCAGTCCAGTTCAAAGTTATAAGTCCGATATTAACCCATATGCCCAATACCAGTCTATATAACATCTCCTTCCAACTCACAAAGTCACAGGCCAGTGGGTGCAGAATCCCGGCGCTGGCAGGGGTCTCCCCTAGCTCCTTGCTTCCAGGGCTCAGGGTCCATCAAACGCATCCAGTAGTGATAGAGGCAACTCAGCGCTGGCAGGGATCTCCATGTGGCCTTACCAGCTTCAGAGGTCTGGCTCCATCAGGATAAGGCCATGTGGCTTCTCTTCCAGCTCCATCAGCTCCTCGGATGCTGCCATCTTGTTTTGTCCGTAATTCCTCAACTCTGAGACTAACTCCTAACAACTGGGGAGATAGCTTCTGATATCCATGAGGGAATATCACAAGATCTCCCAGAAGTCTCAGGAGAAAGCCATGCCCACACAGAGGCCTCATTGGTTACTCAATAGCTAGCTCTAGATTAACAGACTAGACTCCACTCCTACATCTCAATCATGAACTTAACATAAGCATATAACCATCACATGGTTCTTGTCTTGTTTAAGAATTAATAAACAAATTTTTATAAATTACATTCAAATTGGGGATTTCATTTTTACCCTAAAATACCTTATGATTAATTTTAACTGGTTTTGCTGTCATCATTTCCTCAGTCACCTGCTTAGCTCTGTTGTCTCAATCAAAGTTTGATTAGCTCGTCATAGATATTTTAGTTCATTATTTTTTAAAATTGAAGTTCATCATAGGCTGTATGTTCATACTTGCAACTTCTCATGCTGTAAAGTGCACAACCACAACTTCTCTATATATAAAATTTTACATAACTTCTCTCACCTATTTACTCTTTTATCACTTATTTCTTATACAAGTCCATTCCCTGAATTAAGATCATCTTATCTTTTATTGTGTAATTATATTCAGAAATTTAAATTAATGTGATAACTATATGCATAAATCTTCTTACTAAATGACATGCATCCTATGATCAACCATTTGAAATCTACTCTTACTTCTTTCTCCTTTGATCTTCCACAAGGTATACCACACAGATACTTAATGTTTGTTTAACCCTATCTCACTGTCGACTTTTCATACTTTGTACAAAGTGATGAGGAAGTCAAAAGTAGGTACTACTAGTAACTTCTGTGTGCTTCAGTATGGGTTACTCATAATGTATGTGTGCTTATTTGCTAAGCAAATTGCTAAGAGGGTATCAAACCAAACTCACTGCCATTGACTCATAGCCACCCTATTGGCAGGGGTACGATTGCGCCTGTGAGTTTCAGATACTGGGATTCTTTCAGGAGTAGGAAGCCCTATCATTCTCCTGAAGATGGTACAGAATCAAGCAATGTTTCCATCGATTGTTCTCGGGGTGTTTGTACCAGAAGCAACTTGATAACACTTTTGTTTGTTTGTTTTGTTTTTTGTTTTTGGGGCATCACTGCCCTCTGGTGGTGGGACCCGTGCACAACCACTACGCCACCGGGGCTCAGTCCGATAACACTTAAATACATATTTGTGTGTAACTCTGCTTATCTTGTTACATTTATATATGTATATACACACATAGCTACATGTCTACATATACACATATATACATGTACATACATATCTATATTCATCAACCAGAATCAAAAATATAGGTAGGTAGGTAGGTAGGTAGATACAAATTCATATATAACATTTACCTATCTATAACACATATTGCATATACAGATATATACTATGTATATAATCAATATCATATTGACTTCATAGTAACTTTCCAATCACTAACTTTATTGCTTTTCATCATTTTGAGAAGATAGATTTACTTTCTATTGCTTGTGGTGATTATGGATAGATACCTCATAGTATCCCATTTGTGAATTCTCACCTGGCTCCCAACCTGGCCAATTTTTTTTAAAAAATCCTTTTACTGGAGGCTCATACAACTATTACCACAATCCATACATAAGTCCATTGTATGTCAAGCACATGTGAACATCCACTACCCTCATCATTTTCATAACATTTGCTTTCTATCTCAGCTCTTGGCATTGACTCCTCATTTCACCCCCTCCCTTCCCACTTCCCCCATAAACCCTTGATAATTTGGGAATTATTATTACTTTGTCATATTTTACACTGTCCGATGTCTCCCTTCACCCACTCTCTTGTTGTTCGAACCACAGGGAGGAGGTTATATGTAGATCCTTATAAGCAGTTCTCTCTTTCTAACCCACCTTTTCAACACGAAATGAGGGTGGTACAGGTTGGGGACCCAAAGTCCACCTGTAGGTAACGGACTTCTCCTTACAGAGCGGACGCAGGGAGGAGACAAACGTGTTAGGGTGCAGTTTAGCAATGATGAAACATACAAATGGCCAATTATTTTAAAAAGCAGAAAATACCACAAGTATTACTCTTCTCTCTCTCTCTCTCTCTCTCTCTCTCTCTCTCTCTCTCTCACACACACACACACACACACACACATTCAAACTTGAATAGTTCTTTTTCACTCTGAGGTAATCTATAAGTAATGGATAAAACTCTGAGAAACTAGACAACAGTGAAGAACTCTCTGTATACATAAACCAAACTATAAAACAACACAAAGAGAAAAGGTTACCTTAAAGTAACCTATTTGGTGGTGAGTCTATATTTTTTCAGGGTAGAAATGTACTTCATAGGATATTCAGTGCTTTACTTTTAGAAAGTAGATTGACAGGCCTGTCTTTTTTTGGGTGGGGGCATCACTGCCCTTTGGTGGGAGTGGGAGGCCCAGCCATGATCTTGGAGAGCTGCTGCTGGATTTGAACCCCCAAGCCAGTGTGCCCCAGTCCTGCACTCAACTACTACGCCACTGGGGCTCAGCTGAGAGGCTTTTCTTAAAAGTGGTTGTGAGTTGATTCAAATCTCTAACCTCTTATTTATCAACTAAGCATGCTAAATATTTTCTCCATTTACACTCATACTTGTATCTTTAATCTAGTTTATATCGTTTGAATTGTTTACCTTAAGTGAAAATATATTGAGCTGGGTTTGAATCACATATTTTGAGAGGAACTATAACTTGGCTAGTGTATATGGGATAATCTGGCATATAGTTTTATAAATTATTATTTGCCTCTGCTTCTATTTTATATCCATTATCACTATTCCAATTAATGACTTTGTGATTTCATTGCTAGACAATTTTAAACATCTACTGATTCAATACTATACTGGCATATTTTCTAAAAGGTCTATCATGGATATTTAATCTTCAGAGAAATATCCCTTTGATTGATTCACAATTACTATTAAATTGAAAATATGACTTCAAAATATTTCTTCTGCTCTTAACATTCTGAATGAATTTTTTTGTGGGGGGGGGCACCACTGCCTCTGGTGGTTGTGGGCACTATCCAGTGCTGCTCCTGAGAACCGCCTCTCGATTTGAACAGCCACGCCCTGGAGCCACAGTCCCGCATTCAACCACTTACGCCACCGGGACTCAGCCCATTGTGAAGGAATTTTAAGAGGCCTTTTTAATCAAAGAGCAGAGGTTCCACATTATTATTGGAACAAATTTATGTGCTTTAACCTTACTTCGTTTACTCATTTATACCAACAAAAATACACCAACACTTCCTCAACTTTGAAAGCTCTGATCGTACTTGCAATCACATATTCTATGTTGCATTGTCATTGTTATGCATGGATAGTGAAGTTATTGACAGTTATCATTCCCAGGGCCTATGATCCCATCTTAATCTAGCATTAAGGTGAAAACAGAATTTGGGACCAAGTGATCTGGAATCCAACATTTGGCTTGTTAGAGTCAGAAAGGTATGCTGTTTTTTAGTAAAAAAAAATGGTGATATATGAATGGTGTTGAAATTACTGTTTCAAGCAAGGAAATGAGCCAAAAGTGAGTCGCATGATGACATTTATATTCAAGAAGAAAACCCTGATACTAATATAAATGTCATTCTACAGTGGGGAAAATTTGCTATAAATGGTGAAATTAGAAATTTGTATTAAATCTGGCTAGACCAGAACATGTATACTGGTACAGATAAGAGCTTCCAACTCAGGGAATCCATGGCAGATGACCCTTTCAGGACCAGTGGTGAGAGTTGTGATACAGGGAAGGTGCAGTAGAAAGAACTAATTATAAGAATAAACATACAACTCCCTCCCTGAGGCACAGAGAACATAAAAGTGGGTGAAGGGAGACGTCAAACAGTATAAGAGATGACAAATAATAATAATAATTGATAAATTATCAAGGATTCACAGGGGGGCAGGGAGAGAGAGAAAAAATGAGCTGATACCAAGGGCTCAGGTAGGAAGCAAATGTTTTGAGAATGATGAGGAAAACAACTACAAATGTGTTTGAGGCAATGGATGGATATATGGATTATGATAAGTTGCATGAGTCCCTAATTAAGCCATTTAGCAAAAAATAACTAAAGCAAAAAGGAGAAAAATAATTAAAGAAAGCTTCTAAAAATTACTAATAATGTTGCAAATTGTTTTGTACTTCAATGTAGAAAGTTTATCGAATAATTTTGTTTTGAGTACACAATCTAAGAATTATCAAAGTTAAGTAATATATAAGAGTACTTATCAAATATTATCAAATCATAAGGATTTATAATAAATATTACTAAGAATAAAAAAGTTTGTAATAATCTAAAATAAGAGATTTTAAGAACTTATATTTAAACTGTGGCATTGGGAATTCAAAGAATGACTTACAATCAGGAAATAAATCCAAAACCAAAGAAAAAAATGATAACCTGGATGTGAGAAGGCTAGAAAGTGGCACGCAAAATAACTCATAACTTTAAGCAAAAATGCATATTAACATCTCTTAATGAAACCAGCTGGCCTCATGTGCCTTCTGGTGTCATTTTTAGAGGCAGGGGTAGCTTCAGTTTAAAAGAAACTTCAAAGACATGAAAATTAAATAAAATATGTGATGATGGGTTATATCTTGTTATGTGGGCAATGGAGAGCTAGATTAGAAAGAGCCTAACACAAAAAAGCAAAAAACACAGCTGTCCGGTTTCTTCTTTTTTTTGGGGGGGGCATCACTGCCCTCTGGTGCGAGTGGGAGTCTCAGCTCCTGGAGAGCTGCTGCTGGATTTGAACCGCCAAGCCAGTGGGCTGCAGTCCCGTACTCAAACACTATGCCACCGGGGCTCAGCACCCAGTTTCTTCTTTTGAAAAATATGATTTATAACAGTTTTACTGGCATATGATTAAAATGCCATACCATATAATGCCTTAAATACATTAAAACAGTTGTGACATAATCACCACAATCAATTTTGAAATGTTTACTTCATTCCTGTACCCATTATTATTAGCTTCACATTTTCTTCCAACTTTCCTTTTCGTAACCCTAAGGAACCATTAATCCAATTAGTGTGTCTATGAATCACCAATGCTGAATTTCATATAAGAAAATTTTACAAAAAACTCCAATAACAACAAAATAAAAAACAGTCAAATCTAAATCCAAAAGAAAGCAGAAGATAACAGAAACTTGAAAAAAGGGGATAAAACAGAAAACAAATGACTAAATGTTAAATTTTAACCTAACATTAACTACAGTAATCTACTTTCCAATGCATTTTGTCTGAAGTCAATACTATTCATATAACTAATAAATGGTCTGAGGGAGTTTATGGACAATTAATCTGCATTGAGGCTCCGCAAATGGATTTGGATTTCACTGTCATCAATAGCCTTCTGCAAACTGGTCATCTTAATTTAAACTGTATTACAATTCTCTCTTCTGATCTTGATTTTTATTATTTTAAATTATTGGATCACAGACTGGTATGCTCCTTCTCATTTATTTTATTGAGCTTGGGGCTCTTACAGCACTTATCACAATCCATAGTTTATAAATCAATAACCTATAAATTATAGATTTTTTATTTTTCCTGTCTTATACCTACTGATGTCAAAAATCTCATTATTTTCAAGCTATTTATTTCAAATTAGCACTCAGGGATATTTTCTGGCACACAATTTGAATTGCTTATATTTATATAAGATCATCTCGTCTACTTGTGTTTATACATTTTCCAGTTTGAACACTATGGGGTGATAGAAGCTTAGTCTATATTTAGAGAATGTACGCCCTTGGGTTAGTTCATGTCCATCTGTTTTTCTCAGGCTGTTTTATGTAGTATTACTCATATTTTTATTTAAGTTATATCATTTTATTTTGTTTTAAAACTTTATCATATGCAGCTTTATGTGTACATATTCCCTCGTGATCTTTAATTTATAATTATCATCTCCCTGAGAAAATACCTCGGAAGATTTCCTGAGATCATGTGTGATATTTGCGAAGGAGTCAGTTATAAATTATAAGATAAATCAAATATTGGTCCTACAGCATAAAAGTGTGGGTTAAGGAAAATGAAATCTTTCCCTTTGTAATTTTTGCTAGCAGGTATTGAACTGTGTGCCTTTCTGTCTAATTTTTAGCCTCCCATTTTCATCATGAAACTTACATTTTTCAATAGTTCTGCTTTACTCTGCTAATAATAGGGGTCTGGATTAGATTCAGGAGGGATTTATTATAGTTAAATAATATTGCCAGTTCACTAATGCTATCCAAATGTTAGTATTTCTTTTTTATCAATCATTTTATTTGGGGGCTCTTACAAATCTTACAACAATCCATCATTCAATTGTATTAAGCACAATTGGACATATGTTGCCAATTTTTACAAAACATTTCCTTTCAAGTGGACCCCTTGGTATCAGCTCCTTTATGTTCCCCTCCCACTCTTGTGAATCCTTGATCAATTATATATCGTGATTTTTTTCATGTCTTACAATGTTCATTGACTCCCTTCACCCACTTTTCTGTTATTTGTTTCATGGGGGGGGCCTTGTGATTGGTTCACCCCAATATTTCTTTATGCCATTGTATTGTCATTGTTAAAATTGGTTAAATGATGGGCTGCTAACCACAAGGTCAGCTGTTCATACCTACCAGTCTCCCCACTCTCTGGGATAAAAATAAAATACAGCCTCAGAATACCACAGGAATAGTTCAAATCTATCCAGTAGGATTACTATGAGTCAAAATCAAAATCCCTAGCAATGAGATGAAGCCCTGGTGGTGTAGTAGGTTATATGTTTTGTTGCTAACCACAAGGTTAGCAGTTTCAAACCACCACATGCTCCACTGGAGAAATATAAGACTTTCTACTCTTTTTTCTTAAGAAACCAACAGAAGCAGTTCTATCCTGGCCTAGAGGGTTACTATGAATCACAATTGTCTTGATGGTGGTGAGTTTGGGCTTGGTCGTTTTAAGCAAAAATCTCCATTTTGAGGTAATCGCATCTCAACAGTCACCCATAGGTAGCATATATACTTGATATGATCTGAATAGCACGTTCACTCTGTGGTCTTCCTCCCTAAACCAATAGACCCAATCTCACCATGAGAAAGACATTAGACAAATTTCAAATGATAGGCAGTGAACAAACTATCTGTCCAGCTAAGATGGTTAATTTTAATTCAGTGTGTCAACTTGTGTACACTATGGTACCCAGTGTTTTAGTAAACCACTAGTCTAAAATAAGTTATGAAGCAGTTGCTTACAATTAAATTAGTTGATTTTATATAAAGCAGAATATCTTCCATAATGTGGTAGGTTGTGTCCAAGATCTATAAGTAGACATTTCACCAGGACCTTATATCTTCCATGTTGCCTGGCCTATGCATTTGGGGGCAGAATACCATAGGGATATACATTCTGTTCCCTGACCTACTGATTGTGGGTTTGCACACACACATACAAACATGCAGGCATGCACACATGTATTTGTTATATTGTCAATCCATTTTTTCCACAAATTTTTAAAGCCCCTACATATATATCACTATTGTGTTTCCCTAGAGAACTCTGATTAAGATATTAAAAACAAAACAAAACCCAGAGTTGTCGAGTCCATTTTGATTCATAGCAGCCCTGTCTATGTTTTTGGAGTGTCCTCGCATGGATTAATTTTTAGTGAATCCCTTTTTACCACAGTTCAGAGGTATTATTAGCTTTACTACCAGAGAGCATCATACTTTTATTTTAGAATAGTTTGAAGTTTACAGAAAAGTTGTGAAAATAATGCAGATTTCTTATGTTACAAACAGCAATATTCCCATTAGTAACAGTTTGCATTAGTATAATATACATCTGTCACAACCAAGTCAACATTGTTACTGTGAACATATCAGGGGTCAATGTAGTCAATTAGAAAAATAAGCCAAATCACAACAAAGATTTTGTTCACTCACAGTGGCAGCAGATATTATACAAGTGGTTGAAGCACAAGTAAGATAATTTGCTGTTTAGTCTGTGAACAAAACCATGAAAACTAAACTCATTGCCATCAAGTCAATATCATTTTAATGACAATTCTTAGCAACACTATAGTACTGGGTAGAACTGCCCCTGTGACTTTCTGAGACTGTTTATGAAAATAGAAAGTCCACTTCATTTTTGTTGGGACTTTTTGTTGTTGGTGGTGTTTTGCTTCTGTTGGTGTCCTGTATGATTTTCTGTATATGAAATCCAGGATAGTTAAATCAATACAGACAGTAACTGGATTAATAATTGCCTAGTGATATAGTGGTTTCACTGTGGGTTGCTAAATACAAGGTCAGAAGTTTGAAGCCACCTGCTGTTCTGAAGAAGAAAGACAGGTTTTTCTACTCCGATGAAAAGTTACAATATAAAATGGAAGCCTAAAATATGTTTTCAGTATCTACACAGGGAATACATTCCCTGTGATTTCCCGCTGACTACAATTGAGGGATGTAAATAAATTGGTTACCAGTCAGAGTACTGAAGGAATGATCATAATACATTAAATTTATAAAACAAATTAAACAGATAAACTCTTGTCCCTTGAATTTACCACTGAAATACTTTAGGCTTGATCTGATTTTTAATATTCCCCATGTTCTTTTTCCCATATTGGGGTTTATTTCTGTTGTATTTTGGCATTGTGAGTAGCCATCTTAAATCTTCGCCATGTGTTTTTATATGTTTTTCAGCGTATGACACCCAGGATAGATGAACACAGACACAAAAAAATAGAATAAGGATTCCAGAAGGATACAGTGGGGAAGGGGGCTTAAAGGGGACATAGTATCAAGGAGTTCAAGAAGGAAGAAAGTGTTTAGGAACTAATTTTGACAGCAATTTTGTCATATTGCTTGATGTGGTTGAACTATGGAGTAGTGTATTGCCTGGATTAGCTCCTAATAAAATGATTTGGAACAAAAAGTGCTACAATTTCAGAAACATTCGATAAGGTTGCTATGAGTCAGTATCAACTAGATGGCAGTGAGCTTCATTTTGGTTTTGAAGGGATATGGCAGGAGAAGTTGATGGGAAATGGGGAGTTAGCAATGATGAGTATGAGAAGATGTTCTGAAATTGTGGTGATAATTGCCCAAATCTTCTTTATATGATTGAACTATTAAATTTTGGCATATTCATTATATGCCAATGAAACTATTAGATAAAAACGAATATAGTATGAAAACCAGTGGAGCAATCCTTGTCTAAAAAGTGGGAATTGACTGAATGACAATGAGCAAGACATTGAAGTCTTTTCCCTAGATGACAGCACTACAGAGGACAGCCCTGAACATGCAGTTAGGGTAGAGTGGCCGGTCTGACCCACCCACCTGGGATCAAACTAAAATGGAAGCATAACATACCAGTAAGGAAGCAAAGTCACAATGTCCTCAAAGTATCCAGATCATAGACTTCTGACTTGGGGGGCAGCACTTGGCACCTCATCTGAATTGGTTGGGGATTATTCACAAGGGGGTCACCTTGAATGTCTAAAGATGTAATTGTGAGGAGGAAGCTCAGACATCCCATTGCCTGACTGCAGAAATAGCAAATGGGATCTTTAGGATGCTCACCTTTCAGGCATGAATGCTAAAGACTAAAGAGTATCTGAAATGTTAGGGAAGCAGGACCTGCAATATGCAGCTCTATGTTTAGCAGATATTCATAACAGAATCCCTTCTAGTCTTGTGACTATTTGGATATTTTGGGGGAAGTGGTGGGGGAAATGTTTATCTATACAGGATAGGCAATTTTGGCAATCTTACAGAGACAGTGCCTTATCCGATAGTTCCTGAGGGTGATTGGAAGTTGGTGGTGGAGAGGTGAGCACATAGCCAACTATGATCAGTATAAGGGAAGGGGAAGTGTTCTAAATTTGATGGCACAGACAATGTACCTTTTCTCGGTATATTTGATCAATTGAATTGTATATAATTATGGGTGTGGCAGTCATCTGCTTATGTTAATTTTATGATTGAAATGTAGGGGTGGAATCTAACCTATTAATCTGGAGATAGCCATTGAGTAGCCAATGAGGCCTCCATGTGGGCATGACTTTCTCCTGAGACTTCTGGGAAATCTCGCGATATTTCCCTCGTGAAGATGAGAAGCTATCTTGTCCAGTTGTTGGGAGTTAGTGAGAGAGACGAATCACGGACAAGATAAGATGGCAGCATCTGAGAAGCTGGAGGAGCAGGTGGAGAGACCACATGGGTTTGCCCTGACGGAGCCAGACCTCTGAACCTGGGGCGGCCACACAGAGACCTCTGCCAGCAATGAGTTGCTTCTGCCACCACAGGATGCTGTTGATGGACCCTGAGCCCTGGAAGTGAGGAGCCATGTGGAAACCCCTGCCAGCGCCGGGATTCTGCACCCACTGACCTGTGACTTTGTGAGTCTGAAGGAGTCTTTATAGACTGATTTTGGGCATATGGGTTAATACCGGACTTATGACTTTGAACTGGACTGGGCTGGGATGTTTTCTAAATGCCCTGATCCTCTTGTATATAAAACTTTTCCTTATGTCCACATGCGTGTCTATGAAATTTGTTCCTCTAGTCTACCCGAACTAACATAATGGGGGAGGAGGAAAGAAAAACAAAAATAATAGAAGAAAAAAATGTGTGTTAATATATATCAAGGAAGTAGATGGACTTAAGACCTCTATTTAAATCTTACCTAACTACAAAAATGGTTTGTGAAGATGGCGCCCAAGTAAGAAGCCCATGTTAGAAACTCCAAGGTGACTGATGAGCTGAGTGACCAGAATGAGTGAGAGGATTCTGGTGAGTTAAGGATCCTTCCACAACAATCTGGAGCGTTTCCCCTGTCTAGGAGATGACCCCGCACATCAGCCTCACTCCAATGACCCAGAGAACTATTCTTTGTTCCCTGGCTTATCCCTAATGAGGCTGGCAGTGATGTTTTGGCACACCGACTCAAGTCACCACCCACCAACAGCCCCCTCATCCACCATACCAGGACCTGGGTGGCTGCCCTTCTGATTCCCCATGCTTCCGGCCCCAGTGCCTATCCCCTTGTCGAGCTATATTTGTCAGGTAGAATGGAAATCATGATAGCGGGTGGGAGAAAACATTTAAGAACTAGAGGAAGGTTGCATATTTCAGTGCTGCTACACTGTACCCTGACTGGCTAATCTCCCTGTGACCCCTCTGTAAGTGCATGTCGCTTCACCTATTGGGTCTCCAATGTGTACTTCTTATTTATAATGATATAATCTTTAGTTCTTTGATGCTTGCCACCTGACCCCTTTGACACCCCGTGGTCATACAGGCTGGTGTGCTTCTTCCATGTGAGTTATGTTGCTTTCTGTTAGATGGCCTCATGTTTGCTTTCAAGCATTTAAGACCCGAGATGCTCTATCTTTTGACAGCCAGGTCTCATAAGCTTTCTTCACTTTTGCTTTTACACACATTGGTCTTAAGAGGTCATGTCTGGCAGGTGAGCATCATAGAAGGCCAATGTACTAGAACAAAGTCGAACCTATCATCAAGGGTTGCTATGAGTCAGAATTGGCTCAACAACGGGAAGACATCTTACCATTTCATATCTGTTATTTTAGGGTTTAGAGCCAGCCCACCATCTTTGTTATATGATTGTAGCTTCTACAACCTCAAATCCTTAGCAAGGCTTATGTCTTAGTTACTTTATTTCCTTTGAACAAGTGTGGTGCTTTCTTATTTGGGCAATAAATGAAACAGAACATGAGGTTTAATTAATATTTAATTTATCTTATGTTCTTGACAAAGAAGAAAAACCCAGGCTATCTTTTAATTTTACAAGAAACAGACTAAAAGACATAAGCCACAAATAAACAGCTTTTAACATTTTTTTTCATTTTGTCCCCCAAATTCCAAAGCTGAGTTCTTTCACTTTCAAGATAATACCTATTCTCAAACTTGCTTTACAACTATTAAAATTTATTCTAAAACCTTAAAACTAGCAATAAGTGTGACCAATGTCAATCATAAACTTAGAATCAAGTGCTAAATAGACACAGTGCTTCAAAACTGAAGTAGACAATCAGCTTCATTTTTAATTAACAGTGGGCAAACTTCTAGGTGTGGCTCTGGAAGTATCTCTGCTCTCGTGAGGGGCAGCAAACCTGGGTGAAATTTTAGCTTTCTCCTCCTCATCTTTCAAAGCAGCTTCATATTGAGATGAGTAAAATGGAGTGTCAGAATCATTGACCCTGGCTAAGTATTCCAGGAATTTCACCTTGTTAATTTCAGTGTGGGCTCTTGGACCCCAAAGGAATTCATAATTTACTGGATTACTCTTGGGAATACGTCGGTACTCCAGATACATTTCCATCACCAGATCTCTGGTGATAAATTTTCTGGGTTCCCCATAGATTATATGATTCTTCTTAGAATATATGCCCACTCTATTCAACACTTGCCATATTTCCTTCTCAGTGGCGCGGTTGCCTTTCATGAAGATGACACCCAGGATAAAAATCAGCAGACCATTCTTGGGTAGGAGCTCCTCACCATTCAGCATCCTACTGTAGGTGAGACCCATATTATTACAAAGGACATAGTGGTGGTTAACAGGATCCTCTTCTCTCATTTCAATGCCAAAGACCAGCGCCATACGTTTAGAAGCCATACTTTGGATCTCAGGAAATTGGCCTTCATATTCTCTAGTGACTACCTTCAGGATGTCTTCCCTGGTGATCGTCATCTCTCTCTGTTTATACTTGGTCAGCATGAATTGCACCAACAAACTCATCTTCTCGTCTAGATAGGCAGACAATTTATTTGTGTCTGATATAGACTTTGAGGTACTTGGATTTTGCTCATCTTTGTGGCTGAGCATTTCATCTGATTTTTTCAATGCATCAGAAGAAACCAAGATACTCTGAGAACCCTGTGGAATATTGGATGACTCAGTAGCAGGAGCCTCCGGCGGTAGATCAGAGATCGATACAGAGGAGATGTTACCCTCTTCTGCAACACCAGAAATTGGTGTTTCCTCTTGCTTACTGAAGCTTATAAGGCTTTGCTCATATATGTAGTCTGAACTTTCTCCACTCTGAGACATTATCACACAGAGGCAGGAATGTTTTCAGGAAGGCAAACACTGGATTTCCACACCTAAAAAAAAAAGACAATTTGTGAGCAGCCTGGAATGGTAAGCTCAATAGTGGGTACTCTAATAATAGCTGACTCCATCTTTTCATTACTCAAGAAAATGCTCTAAGTGTTCACAAGTTGCTAGCCCACATGTTCAGTCTGTTGCACAAGAACTTGAAAGGGGCTAAGCCCCGGTGGCATAAGTGGTTGAGTGCGGGAATGCAGCCCGCGGGCTTGGTGGTTCAAACCAAGCCACAGGTCTCAGGAGCAGTACTGGGTATCTCCCACGACCACCAGAGGGCAGTGATGCACCCCCTCCAAAAAAAAGGTAAAAGAACTTGAAAGAAGTGAGAAGGTTCTTCAAGGAATACCTACACAATAGATCAAAGCCTCACAGGATTGAGAATAAGTAGATAGACTTGGGATATGTGAACATGCCACACTTTGGGTACTGGGTGGCCCTTTCAGAACTGACTGAGGACCCTCATAACTCCTAGCACAGCTTGAAATGTGTTAGTTTGGGATGAAAGAGAAACACATTCATAGAGAGTCATAAGTGTATAAGAAAGAGTTTTATATAACTGTAATTATAAGTAGATAAAATATCACGACCCCGTCCATATCAGTTCCGTAAGTTCATAAAATTAGCTCCATAATATTAGTTCAAATATCCAATACCAGTCCATAAAGCTCTCTTTAGATTCATGCAGCACATCCCATGATGCCAATTCCTTGAAGATCACAGGCCAGTGGGTGGAAGATCTTGTGGATCCAATGACAATGGAAACACCACAACTCTGGCATGGGTCTCCACATGCCTCCTCCAACCCTCTGAGTGTCGAATCAATAGGAAGGGAAGGCAGAGATTGGGTTCTGGCCTACAATGAGCTACGTGTCTATGTAGCATCTCCAAATGAGGTCATCAAGCTGCAACATGAGTTAAAGGCTAGACTCCACCCTACTTTCCTCTTGACAAATTAGGAAACTACAACAGACCACATCGCTCTTTCTATCAAAGAAAGAAATCTTCACTTCCCTTGAAGATCTTGAAGAATATGAGAAGGGAACCTATACTACTAACAGCTTAAGTCAGATACTTCATGGTGCTGGCACCTATAAGATTATGTACAGTTGCCTTTGTTCTGAGGTGATGCTTCCAAGTTCCTGAAACAGAACCTTCACCTCTCTGAAACCTCCAGGGAGAAATTTGAGATAATCTTAGCTAAACAAATGTCCTGAGTGCCTCCCAGGGTTTATAACGCTAGGATGGTTTGCTAAGGTGGGTGAACCTCCCAGATCTCAATCAGGGTCCACGTTTTACTCCTCATAGGGCCTGGTTCACCTCCCCCTGTGGGAATGATATATGGTGATATTAATATAAGGGAATCAAACCAGTATCATGTGCAAATCCCAGGCTAAATCCCCACCGACCCCTCTCTGGCACGTTCCCTCTCTTCACGCGATAAAACCTGCTACAACCAAGGCAGTCATCTCCATCAGAATCTGATGTGTTTGTATATTACATGACTGTCCAGTGGGAAAAAAAATAATGGGATTCTGCTCGGTTCCTTGTAGATATCCAGGGAACTGGGATATGAAGTGGGGACCCCTATCACTCGGGGTGCTAGTTTTAACAGCTGCTAGAAGGCGCTCAGAAACCAGGACTACACAATTGGGCCTAGGACTTTAACGCACAAGAAAAACGAGGGGCGGAAGTTCTGTGAGGACCGTTATTCAGGAACCCTTCGAGGCACAACGGAAAAGTGGGTGGTGCCGCTTCACTTTTGGTTTGAGTAGTCCATTCCTACCTTACTTTGACACACAGCCGCCTCTCAGACTCCGATTAAATTGAGGCCGCGCCTTTCAGATCAAAGCTTCCACTTTCCGGAGATCGCTGCAGTCAGAGAAAGTCACTTCCGGTGACTGGGACCATCCGATGGCGTGATTTCCAGGTAAAAAGGGGCGGCGTGGACTCTAGCTCTGAGATCCTTAGTTGCCACTCAGAGTCACACTTTAGACATTTCATAGAGCCCCAGATTACACCGTTAGTTCAAGAGTGATAATTGACTTCAGACCTCTTAGTGACGTGTACCTCACCCAGTCTTCTATGCCCAAAACCTCTCACGGAGGGCAGCAGAGGTGATGTCAATAATATCTCTCCTTTGGGTCCTTGTTCCCTAACCATTCTATGAAAAGCACCGTCATCTTAAATCTTTTGCTTTTCTAAAAGAAATCCCATTAAACGTCAACTCTCTGGAAATCTATCTGCATTTGTTTAGAGCATGGATTTGGTTCTGAAATTGCTAGATAAAAGAGCTGCAAGAAGGCACTAATTCAAGATTGTTGGGGGCTGTCAGAGTAAATAATAATGCTGCCCCTAGTGTTAAATTTTTACTAGCAGACCCTTAACACATAGCTACTGAAATAGAACCTTCCCTTCTCTGAAACCTCCAGTTAGAAATTTGAGGTAAAGTTAGCTAAACAACTGTCCCCAGTGCCTTCCAGGGTTTACAATGCAAGGACTGTTTTCTAGGGTGGGTGAACCTCCCAGATCTCAATCAGGGTCCACGTTTTACTCCTCATAGTGCCTGGGTCACCTCCCCCTGTGGGGATATTGTATGGTTATATTAATATAAGGGCATCAAACCTGTATCACATGCAAATCCCTGGCTAAATCCACATTGACCCCTCTCTGGCGCATTTCCTCTCTTCGCCTGATAAAACCTGCTATAACCGAGGCAGTCATCCCCATCAGAATCTTACGTGTTTGCATATTATATGACATTCCAGAGCGCCTCAGCGGAAAAATAATGACGGGATTCTGCTCGGTTCCTTGTGGATATCCCGGGCACTGTGATATGAAATGGGGACCCCTATCATTCAGGGTGCTAGTTTTAACAGCTACTGGAAGGTGCTCAGAAACCTGGGACTACACAATTTGGCCTAGGGCTTTAACTCACAAGAAAAACGAGAGGCAGAAGTTCTGTGAGGACCATTATTCAGGAACCCTTTGAGGCACAACGGAAAGTGAGTGGTGCCGCTTCACTTTTGGTTTGAGTAGTCCCTTCCTACCTTACTTTGACACACAGGCGCCTCTCAGACTCTGACTATATTAAGGCCACACCTTCCAGATCACCTTCTGCTTTCCGGAGACCGCTGTGGTCAGAGAAAGTCACTTCCGGTGATTGGGACCATCCGGTGACTTGATTTCCGGGTAAAAAGGGGCATGCTCTAGCTCTGAGATCCTTAATCGCCACTCAGGATAATTATCTAAACATTTTAAAGAACCTGAAACTACACCTTTAGTTCAAGGTCAATAATTTCCTGAGACCTTGGTGGAAGTGATGCATACATCATTCAGTCTTCTGTTCCCAAGTCCTCTCAGGGATGACATCAGTATCAGTTATGCCTCACATTCGGGTCCTTATGCCCTGTGACCATTTTATGAGAAGCACCATTATCTTAAATTTAGACATTTCCTAGAGCCCCAGATTACACCATTAGTTCAGGATTGATAATTGTCTTCAGACCTCCCTAGTGATGTGTACCTCACCCCATCTACTGTCCCCAAAACCTCTCACAGAGGGCAGTAGAGGTGGTGTCCATAATACCTCACTTTGGGGTCCTTGTGCTGTAACCATTCTATGAAAAGCACCATCCTCTTTTGCTTTTTAAAAAGACATCCCATTAAAGGTTAACTCTCTGGAAATCTATATTCATTTGTCCAACTATAAAATGTTTAGAGCATGGATTTGGCTCTGTAATTGCTAGATAAGAGAGCTGCAAGAGCTGCTAATTCAAAATTGTTGTTGTGCTGTCAGAGTAAACTAAAAAATGCTTCCCCTAGTGTTATAGATTTACCAGCAAACCGTTAACACATAGCTACTTTATCTTATAAAGATTTGCTTTTTATATAAAAGAGGCTGTGCAATTCTCAGAGGTCTAGCTGGCGCCTAGGTCATTATAGTGACATTACTTAAAATCTCATTTATAAAATCAAATTCATTTTGCATGTCTGGCCTACATAGTATATTGACATTTGTTAAAATATCCGTTATTAAACCAAATACATTTTACATGTCTACCAAAAGTTATTGTATGTGTATATGTGCATAGATAGAACAATAGCTATAAATATTTCATGAAATACATTTGCATAGCATAGAATTTGAATTTACATTATTGCCTCATGGCCTTTTATTACATGATACTGAAATATGTGTTCTCCCTTCCTGTCTCTTAATTCTCTAGTGAAGAAAGGAAAGTTCCTTACTTCAGAAAACTGTAAAGTTGAAAGAAATAGCGATGAAGTTTTTCCTCCAAATTCTTTTTGTCATCTTTTGCCTATTGTTACCATGAACTTATGAAATTCTGTGCACCATACCCCTTGCCTATACACAAGTACCACTTCTGTACAGTTTTTAACTTCCAATCCCCCCTCAATTCTTGTTTCCTTTACTTATTTGCTTTTTTCTTCTGTTTCCTTGTGTTTGCTTTATAGAGCAAGAGAGAGCATACTGAGTTTTGTTGTTATATTTGCAGCTGCTGATATGCATTAAATTTATAAATGAGTTAAAGAGAATTGAGATTTTAATATACCTTCTCAGTCAATAAAAATGACATATTTCTCTATTTGTCTGAATCTTATTTCATCTAAATCTATTAGTAAATGTGTATATAGGCCTCCAGTAACATAGTTTGGTTACGTATCTTCCTAGGTACTTTTAATTATATTTCTATTGAGAACAGTATATTTTGCTCTACCAGCCTCTAGTCATCGCTTTCCCATGAGTCTTCTACTAATATACATTTCATGTGCCTCTTCTTTTTCAATTCAACCTATAAAACCATATGTTGCCAAATATTATCCCTTTCTTTCAGTGTTCAAAACATTTATATGGTTTGAGTTCCTTAAGTGTTTGCCTGTGCAATTCCAGTAAAATTTTGCTTAGCAAAAGTGATAGCAAACTATGCATCTCGTCCCTGATTTGATGGAAAACTTGACTATCTTTCACATATAAATTCCTTCTGAATCTTACTTTATTTGAAGTTTGTTTTTTTATGTTTTGTGCCTTGTCTTTTATTCATGAACTGGTTTCGCACTTTTCAAAATGTTGGGGATGTTTTTCATTCTTCAACCTGTTGAATAGCTAACAATAAGGTCAACAAACCATAACCATCAATAGGACCATGGGGGGAAAAAGATAGGGGTTTTTATTTCTGATGAAATTTGCAGTCTCAGAAACTACTAGTGTAAGTTCTGTCCTGTCCTACTTAGCCACTATCAGCCAAAAGCTATTGGTCGGCGGTGTGAATAATTCATTTTAATGAAAGAAATTTCATTTTATTTTTCCTGCTTACTTTCTTTTAAAATTTCTTGAAATTAGCTGCTTCTTAATGTATTTCACTTCTATGCTGGATATGTTATTTTTATTTACAATATTTTATTCTATATAAAAGAAGTTGACCTAAGTCTTCTTTTCTTGGAGTAGACCTTTCCAGGTTTTGTATCACTAGACAGATCCTGTAAAAATAAGTTCAAAACAAAAAAAGGTGCTTCTTATTTTACATTATACTTTGAAACTGTTTGCATCAGGTGACAATTATTATTTACTTTTGACTATGTAGTAGAAATGTCCTCCAACTATTTGATCCTGAGATATTTTGAAGTTGTCTTCAATTTTGACTATGGTTTATTCTGCAATGAATGTTTGATTTTCTTTTCTTTTCTTTCTTTTTTGACTAATTGATATTATCATCAGAAGCGATCCACTTCACATGTATTTTGGTTTTATTATATGTATAATGAATTTTTTTACTATTGAAATTATACTTCATTGAGGACAAAATAGAAAAAATGTTTGACTGCAATATACTTGATACATAGCATTAATAATCCTCCACAGTTAGAGGTGAAAGTTGAATAGATTAAGATGCCTTTGTTTGAGACCAATGAAGAGAGAATAAAAAAGATAGTACCCATTGTAATAGCCAGTAACACTAATTGAGATAACTAAGGATATACCTGACTAAAGAAATCGAAATATCTCCATAAGTAAAAATGCAGAACCATACCAAAAGCAATCAAAAGCAACCTCAACAAATGGAAGGATATTTCATTTGCATGGATAGGATGACTCAATATAGTAAAGATGTCAGCTCTTTCCAAGACACTATATAAGTTTAATGCTATGCCAATAGAAAAACCATCATCTTTCTTCAAATAATTGGGAAACATGATCATCAACTTCATATGGAGAGGGAAGAAACCTATAATTAGCAGAGAACTCCTCTAAAGAAGGACAAAAATAGAGGGCTTGCTTTACCTGACTTTAGCATCTATTAACATTGTGGTATAATGACAGATAGTCGCACCAATGTAAATAAAATCATCAGCACACAGACAACTGATATTCAGTAAGGACCACAAAAAAAATCAAATTGGAACCATATGCCTTGCTAATTAAGTGGTACTGAAAAAGTGAATATATACTTGCAGAAAAATCAAGCTAGCCCCTTACCTCATTTCCAACACAGGAATAAATGCAAGGTGGAGTACAGACCTAGAGGTAAAACCCCAAGTTATTAGGACCATGAATGAGGGAATTAGGACCAACATGACAACTTTGGCATAGGGAATGCATAGGCTATCAGACATAGGGAAAACACAAACACAGAGGAGAAACAAATTAACAAGTAGAATATATTGAAGATAAAGCACTTGTGTACATTGAAAGTATTCACCAAGAATAATAAGAGAGACCACCGACTAAGAAAACAACTTTAGCAATTAATCAACAGAAAAAAATCCTTATTACTGAAATCTACAAAACTCTGCTAATTTACTTCAAGTACTAAAAGAACAAAAATAAAATTTCCCACTAAGGAGGTTGGCAAAGGATCTGAACGGAAGTTTCTGAAGGGTTGAAATCCACATGGGCAATAAACTTATCATAAAATGTACTAGATCCCTACTCATAAAATAAATGGAAATTAATGAACTATGAGATGGCACCTAACATCATCAAACATAGCCCAGTTTTTAAAATTACAAAGTAGCAAGTGCTGGAGGGGCTGTGGAGAGATAGAAACTCTCATCCACTGTTGGTGCACCTGCAGGTATGTACAACTACCACAGAAATTAAATTGACAATATCTAAAACATGTTAATTGAGCTACCAAACGACCCAGCAATCCCCCTACTGGGCACATACCGAAGAGAGAAGAAACAAAACACAGCCTGCATTCCAGTATTCATCATGACACTGTTCACAATTGCAAGGACTTTAACTCAACCCAAATTTCCATCAATGTATGAGTGGATTAAAAACTGCTACAAAGGAGTATTATACCTCCCTAAAAAACAGTGGTGACCTCATTAAACACAACCCTGAAAGGGAAAAACTAGAGGAAATGATGCTAAACAAAATAAGCTAGGTAAAATATGACAAAAATAGCATGACTCCACTGAAGTAAGCCAAAAAAAAAAGCAAAAAAGGACATAAGGAAAAGCTACTAAATATATACATTCCCGGGGTGAGGTCCAAGTAGTATTGGCAGGTGCTAAAACCAACACAGGGATACTGTGACAGGGAAATAATAAGGAGAGAGGGGCAGACGGGGATGGCAGGGTAACAGTGCGCTAATTCAGCCAAGGTTAGGATGGTGTTTATATCTCTATAGGGAGAGGGAGTGAAGAACCAAACTACCACCTGTCATGCCAAGACATGAATGCAACTTATGAGCATGAAGCATGCAACCAATAGAGGTCAGCTGGGCCAGCCCCTGAATGCTAACTATGTGAGCACCCCCTAGACCAGAGGATTGCACTTCAGAGAACAGCAATGACGCTGCAGTTCAGAAATGGGGTGTATGTGTGATCAGGAGCAAATGAAAGGGTTAGGAGGAGATGGTAGAATACAACCGGGCTCACTAAGCCATAGGGTCATGTCCTTCCCCAGAGACTAGTTTCTCCTGACAGCATGCTGAAAGTACATGACGGAAGTCTCACGATCCTTACGTCTAAGGAACATTTTGACAATACATTTTCCACACTGCTTTAGACAGGACAACGGTTGTAAGGAGGATTCAGGACTGGCCAGTGTTTCATTCTGTTGTGCACAGGGGAGTCATTAGTTGGCTCTAGCCTGACAATAATTGCACAAGCATGCCTCTACCTCAAATCCTCAGGTTGGTTGATCACGTCACACTGTGATCTTTCTGGGTTTGCCTGGCCTCATTCATTTAGCACCAACTCGCAAGTGTAGTTTAAATAACAATAACACCTTAATTTCTCAACAAGTTACTGTGACTCAATTATTTTTCTTCATTTATCTCCCCATTATCTTCAAATGTAACCCCTACAAGAATGTCTTAGAATTTGTTCAATCTTTCAACTATAAAAGGACTGTGCAGAGTCTTTGAAATGTTAATATAAACACGCTGCCTAAGATCTTCAGACACCTTCCTGTCACCACAAAAATATAGAGTGAAATCCTCAACACAATTAACACAGCTATTACATGTATCATACAACCTTTGATCTCTAAGATTCAATACTACCAACCCAGAGCCATTCTTAAAACACACCATACTTCATCATACTAGAGTAAGAAAACCAAACTCGATTCTGACTCATGGCAACCCGTAAGGAAGAGTAGTATGTCTCTCTGGTTTTTCACAACTGTAATCTTTAAAGTAGCACAAAATCGCATTTTTTTATCTTTAGAACTGCTGGTGGGTTTGAACTGTTAACCTAGTGTTTAGCAGTCCAATGAGTAAACAACAACAGCATCATAGCTCCTTTTTCATAGAGGAATTTTTTTTTCTTTACCTTCACTCAAGTTCACATGTGACCTGAGGGGGCTCTGTCTGGAAGAGTTGGACTGTTAACTTCAATGTCAAAGATGCAAATTCCCCAGCCTTGGAAGCATTATATACAGTTACTAGGAGTCAGAATATCCAAAATGTCAATTGATTTACCCTCTAGCTATTTACCGTTCCCCACCTCACCATGAAAACTATCAAAGTAAATTTCTTTCAGTGTACAGCCCTTTTCTGTTCTTTTTAAATGCTTTTATTGTGGACTCATACACTCTAATCACAATACATACATAGTGTCAATATTTACACTTTAAAGGACATTTCACATGTATAGAGGCTGCAGCCACTCTTCTCCATTACTTTTTTGCTCACCCCCTCTCTTTTTTGTTTTTGTTTAATATTTTTACTGGGGGACTTTGCATCTCTTATCATAATCCACGTATTCATCCAGTGTGTAAAGCACAATTGCATATATGCTGCTATCATCATTTTTAAAGCATTTTCTTCTCACTTGAGCTCACTATCAGCTCCCCATTTCTTGCTCCTCCTTCTCCCTCCCGCCCTCCCTCAAGAACCCTTGCTAAGTTAGAGATTATTTTCATATCTTACACCATCCTCCATCGCCCTCACCCACTTTTCCATTATTTTATACCCCTGGTAGGGGGGTATAGGTTTATCCTTGTGATCAATTCCCCCTCACCCCCATGCTCCACTAATCCTCCTGGTATTTCTCTTTTTTTTCGTGTTTTACTTATTTATATATTTTTTTATTTAAAAGTCATTTTATTGGGGGCTCATACATCATTTTTCACAATACATAAATAAACATACTCTGTCAAGCACCTTTACATGTCCACTGCTGTTATCAATCTCCAAACATCCGCCTTTTCCCTTGAGCCCTTGATAGCGGCTTTTCCATCCTTTCCCCTCTTCCCCTGTACTCCCCTCCCCACCAACCATCAATACTCTATACATTATTATTGTTCTGTCACGTCTTACACTGTCTGATCTCGCCCCCAACCCACTCCCCTGATGCCCATCCTTCAAATAGGGCCCTATGTGTATATCCTTGCAGTTGGTTCCATCTCTCCACCCTACCTTCTCTCCACCCACAGCAGCTTCAATCTCACCACTGGCCCGAAGGGGCTCATCCATCCTGGTTTCCCCATGTCTCCAGCTCTCCTCTCCACCAGTGTACCTTCTCCAGTCCATCTGGATTTTTAAGGCAGAGTTGGGGAGAGGAAGGAACTAGAGGAAACTTGTATGCATCATCACCGCCCACTTGCACCCTGACTAGTCTACCTCCTCTCCGTGACTCCCCTATAAAAGGATGTCCAATTACCCACCAGTGGGCCTTAGGTCCCCACCCTGCTCTCCCCCTCATTCATAATGATGTGATTCTTGTTCTTTGATGCTTAATACCTGCTCCCTTAGGCCCCTCTTGATCACACAGGCTGGTCTGCTTCTTCCAAGTGGGCTTTGCTGTTTCTGCGCTGAATGACAACTCATTTATCTTCAAGTCTTTGAGACTCCAGACATTCAATCATTTGGTAGCTGGACACCATTGTGTCTTCTACTCTGTTTGCCTCTGTATCCATTTGGCTTTAGCGATCATATCAGGAGTCAATTAGTCCATTGATTTTGATTTTTGTTCTTTGATGCCTGATACCTGATTCCTTCAGTGCCTCATGGTCGCAGAGGCAAGTGAGCTTCTTTTATGGTGAGTTTGTCCCTCCTGGTATTTCTGATTGTTGACCCTGAGGCGTTTATCTATCCTTGATTCCCAGTGTTACAGGTGTTTATATGTAGCAGTGTGCATGTTCTGGTATAAGCAATTTGTAAGATAGAACTGAGGTCATGGGAGAGGGAGGGGAAGCATGAAAATCTGGAAAAAAGTTATGTGTTTCATCAGTGCTATACCACACCCAGACTGGCTCATCTCTTAATTTGTGACTCCTCTGTGAGATGTCCAATTGTCTGCAATTGTAAATGCATCTACACCCCATGGCCATCCTCTTCCCCCATTCACATTGGGTATGATTTTGTTCTGGGTCTCAGAGACCTGACCCAATCGACACCTTCTGATGACACAGGCTGGTGTGTTCCTTCCATGTGGGCTTTACTGTTTCTCAACTATGATGGCTACTTGTTAATCTTCAAGCCATTAAGACCCCAGATGCTTTATTTTTTTTCTTTTTCTTTTCCCTCTGCTATATCTTTTGATAGCCAGGCACCATAAGCTTTATTCTCATTTGTTTATGCACCCATTTTGTCTTCAATGATCATTTTAAGAAGGTTGACATCAGAGAATGCTGGATTATCATAGCAAAGTGTTTTTGTGTTGGTGGACTACTTGAGTTAAGGCCCAATGTCCATCTGCGACCTTAATTCTTAGCATATATCTATGAGTACACAGTTCAATTCCCCTCTTTTAATATATATTTACATATTTGCAAGTCTGTATTTATCTCTCTATAAATCTCCTTAGCCAATTGGCTATTTCCTCTGACTTTCTTCTTATCCCACTATCATGTTTGGCCTTTATTCGAGTTTAATAATTTCTCACTGCTACATTTCCCTTGATTAAACCCCACTAGGCATCCGATATCCTTCGGTCAACTGATTATAGTTCACTTGTCCCCTTGTCCGTGGGTTGGATCCCTGACCATGTTCCTTTATCCCATCTCCCTTTGTCCTGTATCCCCCCCATACCATTGGTCCCATTCTTTTCATCTCCATATTACTTGTCCCGCCTATCTTATCTAGATAGACATGCAGCTACATTAATAAGTACTAACACTAGGCAAAGTCAATCAAAACAACAAAGAAAGTCCAGACCAACAAAACATTAGCAACAACAACAACAAAAAGAAAGTCACTGACAAAAATAGAAAAGCCTATAAATAGTTCAAGGTCTGTTCGTAGAACTTTGTGTTTTCCAGTGATTTCTGATAGGATACCACATTCTGTCTCCACAGCCTATTTTTGTATTCCCTGGGAATTTTATCACTTTTCTACCTGTGCCCTTGGTGGTTCACACCAGCGAGAAGGGATCAGATTGTGCACAAGTTCCATGCTGTGTCTCCAGTATTTTCCCTGGCAGCACTACATTGTAGTGAGGGACTTTCTCCATATGTTTTATCATGTAAAACAGTTTTATTGGTGTATAATTCACATATAATGTAATTTAAGTTTAATCAAATTAAAGAGTTGTAAAATCATGACAACAAAACAATCATCGCCACAGTCAACTTATGAACACTTTCTTCTTTCTTGTACGTTCTGTTGTCAGCTCCCCATTTTCCTCCAACCTCTCCTGAAATACCCCCAAGAAACCATTAATTCAATTATTGCCTCTATTTACTTATGTATCTGGAATTTCATATACAGAAAAGCCTATCAAAATAACCCCCCAAACAGAAGAACATCACCTCCCAAAAGAGCAATCAAAATCACCAATAACCAAATAAATGAGAAAAATCTCAATTGAAAAGAAAGTAGAAAATAGTATACACCAGAAGAAATTAAAAATGGGCCAAAAGGGAGATAAAATGATAAGGTGTTAAATTTTTTCTCTTTTATTGATTTTCTTTATTTCAGCCTATCTGAGCTTATTTCACTGAGTTTAATACTTAATATTCTTCAAATTATTACTTATCTTCATAGCAAATATTTTTTTCCTTTCATTTTTTATTTTTTAAAAAATTTTATTGGGGGTTCTTACAGCTACTACAACATTCAGTACATCATTTGTATCAAGCACATTTGCACACATATTTCCACATACATTTCTGAATATTTTCCACTTGAGCCCTTGATACAAGCTCCTCTTTAAAAAAAAAAGAAAAAAACTTCCCCTTTCCCCTACCCCCCCTTTTAAAAAATTAATAATTTTATTGGGGGGCCCCTACAACTGCCATCACAAACCCTAACAACATCAGTTGTATTCAGGCCACTTTTACACACTCATTGCCATCATCACTCTGAAAACATTCTCCCTCTCTCCAGGCCCCCATTATCAGCTCCCTATATTACCCTGCCTCCCCCTCTTCCCCTTGAACCCTTAGTAATTTACAAATTATTTTTTCATCCTGTACACTGTACAATGTGTCCCAACACTCACTTTCCTGTTGTCCATGCCCCAAAGAGGAGGCTACGTGTAGATCCCTGAAGTTGGTTCTCCCTTTCTATTCCTCCATCCCTCCACCCTCCTGGTATTACCACTCCTATTACTAGTCTTGATGGATCATCTATCCTAAGTTTCCCATGTTTCCAACTTCACTGTACATCTCCTGGTCTTGCAGGATTTATGTGGTAGAATTGGGGTCATGATAGTGGGTGGGAGGCAGCATGGGAACTAGAGGAAGGTTGCATATTTCATAGCTCCTACCCTGTATCTTAACTGGCTCATCTCCTCCTTGTAACCCCTCTGTAAAAGGATGTCACCTCACCTATTGATGGGCTTTGGGTCCCCAATCTGTACTCCCCCTCATTAATAATAATATAATTTTAGCTCATTGATGCTTGACAATGGATCCCTTCACCACCTCATGATCACACAGGCTGGTGTGCTTCTTCCATGTGGGCTTTATTGCTTCTGAGCTGAATGGCCGCTTGTTTACTCAAGCCTTTAAGTCCCCAGACGCTATATCTTTTGGTAGCCGGGCACTTTCTTCACCACATTTGCTTATGCACACATTTGTCCTCAGGGATCATATCAGGAAAGTGAGCATGCAAAGTTGTGCTTTTGAGTTCTTGAAGCCTGATATCTCATCCCTTTGACACCCCATGATTCCACATGCTAGTGTGCTTCTTCCATGTGGGCTTTGTTGCTTCTGAGCTAGATGGCTGCTTGTTTGCTTTCAAGCCTTTAAGTCCCCAGACGCTCTATCTTTTGATAGCCGGGCACCATCAGCTTCTTCACCACCTTTGCTTACGCACACATTTGTCTTCAGTGATCATGTCGGAAGGGTGAGCATCTTGGAATGCCAATTTAATAGAACAAAGTGTTCTTGAACCGAGGAGATACTTGAGTGGAGGTCCAATGCCCATCTGTTGTCCTACTACTAACCCTATAAGTATACACATTAATCTCTTTCCCCATCTTCACTTATAAATATATGCCCCTATGTACATACCTGTATTTGAACCTCTATAAATGTTCATTATCCCCCAGTTCCTTCCTCTATTTCCATTTGCTTCCCTCTTGTCCCACTATCACGCTCACTCTCTATTTGGGTTTCAGTATTTTTTCTTTGTTACATTAGTCTTAATCCCTATTGGCCTTCTCTCACCCACCTTGTCCCTGCATTTGTATCAATTGTTATTCCCTTTTTCCTGGCCTGGTCGACATCACCATCTTTCCCCCCTCCTCCCCCTCTTCAATGTCCCCTACCCTGGAGCCATCAGTCCTGTAATTTTGCCTCCGACCTCTTTGTCCAGTCTATCTTGTCTAGATAGACCTGTAGAGGTAGCAATATGTACAAGAAAGGTCTCCTAAAATGGAGCAACTTAAGCAAATAAAACAATGATAACATTTGTTTGTGCACCCATTTTACTTCAGTGATCATGTTGGGCCATTGAGTCTCGAGGAATGCCAGATTCATAGAACAAAGCGTTCTTGCATTGAGGGAGCACCAGGGTGAGGGCCCAAGGTCCACCTGCTACGAAGGTGCCCAGCCATCAAAGGATATATCAAGTGTCTTGAAAGCCTGAAGGTAAACATTATACCATTTACCTGAGAAGAGACCCAGAAAGGGTCGCTATAGTCAACACTGGTTCAATGGCAGTGTGTTGCATTTGAGTTTTGTTATATTCAAACAATGTTCAAATTATATATATATATATATATATATATATATATATATATATATATATATATCATCCCTGGCAAGGAAGTCAATTCCAATGCAGACTGACCATATCTCCCTCATAGGTTCCCAGGGGTGTCAGTCTTTATGTGAACGGACTGCCACATCCTTCTCCCATCAAGTAGATGGTGGGAGCCAATTGTCCACATTTTGGTGAGGGGTCAAATGCTTTACCCACACAATTACCAAGGTTCCTCTTTTCCTTATAGGAATATATGTCTGAGATTTGATACAATTCAACCTCAGTAATAAACATTCCTTTCCTACTTGGCCAAGTGCAAATGAATGGTCCTGTTTGTGTATAATTGAGGTCAATATATTTTAATAAAAATGTCAAGACTTGGACTGAACCCCAGTGGCATAAGTGGTTGAGTGTGGGACTGCGGCCTGCTGGCTTGGCAGTTCAAATCCAGCGGTGGCTCTCAGGAGCCAACATTCATTTTTCTATCAGATGGAAGCAAAGATAGCTTTTTAATATGACAAAAGCCATTGGCTGTTTAAGATCATTATGTAGGACAGTGTTTTCTTTGAAAAAGGAAATAATGAATTAGCTGATCTACTAGGGCCTCAAAACTTTCTTTCTTGCTGCCATCATTATTTGGTCTTAAATTATATGTATGTCAATATTGATAAGATGTTGATCTCTAGACATTAAACTGTTGTTGTTGGGTGTCAGCTAGTTGGTTCTGATCCATAGAGACTTTATACACAACAGAAGGAAACACTACCCAGTCCTGTGCCATTCTAACAATTGTTCCTATGCTTGAGTCCATTAAACAGTTACTCCTCTCTAAAAATGTTTTGGATTATCATTAAGTTTTATATTTATCTTATAGTTTATTGTGAAGAACTCTTCATTTTCTGTGAAGTACTGAAAATGCTGATATGGCATTGAAGCTAACTTCAATTTTTCTAATCGAATTATTTATATTGTTTTGAAGTCATATGTAACATATTAACTGATTGATTGTATCGATTCCATCTCCTATAGGCTTAAAATTCTGATAATGATATACACACCACTAAAAAAACTCAATCATAACCTTTTTTGAATATTGTGTTCTCCTCAAAACCTGAGGGACAATCTAATTCCAAGGTCCCTATGTTGGCTGGTCTTAAAATATATGTACTTGTCACTGTGAAATACCTGAAAGGTTGTTTATTCAAAAGGAACATGGGGGCTAGATAACTCTAGAATCATAGGGTTTGAATATTCACTCACTTCCAGAATGACACTGCCATGAGTTAAACTGCAGAGGAAATAAATGCTAGTTTGGAGAGAGCTCCAATTGTTATCAAATAGGTGCACATTCTCTGGAATGCATATGCAGTGAAATAATGATCATTTCAAAAGTGAATTGCACTTGATTGTGATAGTCACATGATTTATCCATGCATCGACACATTTAATGCTATAGGGTGTCAAATATGCAAAATCATTTAATTTTGTTCATATATTATACATAAATGCTCCTTACATTACAAACCTCTGTATCTTTTGTTTTTAAAAGCTCACTTGATTGAAATAAATTCTCCTTTATTAAAATCCGTGAAAAAGCAACTGTAATGGGTCAGTGATTTAATATTTTTTTAATTTTTGTGGTATTAATTTTTAATATAACCTCCAAAAATTTCTGAGCATATTTCTGATTTTCAAGAGCATATTAAGGAAATCATGTCTTTTTATGATTCAATGCTTTCATTGTCGGTTCTTACATCTTTTACCACAATCCATAAATTCATCCATTATGTTAATCACATTTATACGTATGCTGCCATCGTCACTTTCAAAGCATTTTCTTTCCACTTGAGCCCCTGGTATCAGCTCCTGATCCCCTCCACCATGGACACCACTACCTCAGGAACCCTTGATAAGCTATAAATTATTACTTTCATATGCTACATTGTCCACTGTCATCCTTCACCCACTTTTCTGTTGGGTGTCCCCCTGGGATGTTATATATTCATCCATGTGATTGATTCCCCGTTTCAGCACCCAACTTCCCCTTATCCTCCTGGTAACCCTATTCTCATTGTTGGTCCTGAGGGGATTATCTATCATGAATAGACTGCGTTGCAGGCTCTTAAGTGTAACACTGTACATGTTCTGGTCTAGTCCAATTTGTAAGGTAGAATTGAGGTCATGATAGTGGAGGAGGGAACAATAATGATCTAAAGGGAAATTGTATGTTTCTTAGGTGCTTTACTGCACTCGTCTCTTCCTTGTGTCCCTTTTGAAAGGGGATACCAATTTTGTACAGATGGCCTCTGGATCTCCACTCTATGCTGACCTCCTAGTCACATTGGTGTGATTTTGTTCTAGGTCTTAGATGCCTGATACCTGATCCCATTGACACCTCATGATCACATGGGATAGTAGGCTTTCCCATGCGGGTTTTGTTTCTTATCAGCTAGATGGCTGCTTGTCTATCTTTAAGTTTTTAAGACCCCAGACAATACAACTTTGGATAGTCAGGCACCATCAGCTTTCTTCACAACATTTGCTTATGCTTCCATTTTGTCTTCAGCAATCATGTTGGGAAGGTGAGCATCACAGAAACAGGATTATTTGAACAAAGTGTTCTTGTGTTGGGGGAATGTGTGAGTTGAGGCTAAAAGTCCATCTTTTACCTTAATTCCTAACATATAGATATAGGTACATAGAACTATCCTTCTATTGATATACACTCATATGAACATGCCTATAATTAGACCTCTATAAATTTTCTTTGCCATCTGGCTCTTTCATCTAATTCCTTCAACGTACTTCTTGCCCCACTATCATGTTCTTTCTTCATTCAGGTTTAGTAATTCATTGCTGTGAACCTTTCTCCATTAATTTTAGTTCACTTGCTGTTTCCTTGTCCCTGGGTTAGTTGGTAAAGACAGCTTCCTTTCTCCCATCTCCGCTTCTCCTGTGTTCTCTTAGAACCATCATCCCCATTGTTTTCATCTCTGAATTGTTTAATCCACCTATCATATCTAGAAAGACATGCAAATGCATTAATAGGTGCCCATACAAGGCAATGCCAAATGAAACAACAAAGGAAGACAAAACCAATACAACAACAACAACAAAGTAACAAAAAAGCCAATGACAAGACAATAAAAATCTTTAAGTATTTCCAGTTCTGTTTTATTTTCTTTAGGAGAGTTTTCCAGTTGGGTGTGATGGGTTGCCACACTCTGTCTGAAAGTCTATCTTTGGTATGTCCAGGGATTTCACTGTTTTGCCCTCCTTGCTGCTTTATTGCATACCCTTAGTGTTTTTGCCCCATTGTGATGGTGTGAGATCGGGCCCGTTTCCCAGACTGTTTCTCCAGTCATATGCACCATAGCACTATGGTTCAGTAAGGGATGTTGTGTTTCTTGGTGGTTCTGGACCTCTGGTCCTCTCTGTGCATAGTTTGTTTTGAGCAGCAATATCATTCTTAAAGCTTGGTAGGCAAGGGTGTGCTCCAATCACTCTTCATTCATCTTCATTTTTCCTGTGTGTACTCATCAGACGTTCCCCTCTTCAGAAACTGTAGCTCTAGTGCTGTCCATTAAAGTTCATTTTTCTGGGATTTGGGTGTCATCTACATAGCTGGAATTGGGGCTGTTCCCACAGACCTCTCTGTTGGTTCCCTAGTACATATCCGTATGCTATAGTCAAGCCTTGGTGCACCGGGTTGAAGCCTTGTCTCGCACAATCTTCTGCAAAGATACAAACAATACCCTCCACTTTGGTAGGTTAGTGCCCCACTTCCAGCCCCTAACCAACTCAAAAATAACTTTTTTCTCTTTCTTTGCCCCCTCATATTTATTTGGCTGTCGTATTAGTACAATGACAGATACAAAGAGGAATGCACTAAAATTGAGAACACAGAAATACAACTATATACATACAACTACTGTGTTAGACTGGGTAGGATAGAGAAACAAATTCATTCATATATATATATATATATATATATATATATCACAGTGTAGATCAAGTCCATCATTCTAATAATAGTCTATATGTCTGATACCAATCTATGAAGTTTTCTTCAGTTTCATGACAGACAGGCAATGATGGCCAATGAAGTAGGATCATTGCTCAGGGGTTTGACTTTAAGGGAATTCAGTGGTGTTGTAAACATCTCAGTGTTGGCATCAGTGTTTATGTGGCTTGTCTGACTCCTGAGTTCTTGATGTATTAGGGTAGGGCCATGTGACTCCTCCAGGTCTCAGGGAGGTGTGCCATGTGCCTTCTCAATAGAGAATCTCCAAGAGAGTGAGTCAAGAGAAAGTGAATCTCCTACCTTAAAGGAAGAAATAAAAGAGTTCCCAAAATCTTCAGAATAAGGCCTTGTCTACACAAAGGCATCATTGGCTATGACTCCATTGACAGAGTGGGCACCACCTCAAGTTCCAAATTGACACCAGATTATATGACCACCACAGATACATAGTCTTAGATGAAGGACACACATTCATAAAATAGCCTTGTCAACAATGGTGCTGGAGAAACTGGAACTTCACTTCAAAAAGAATGAAACAGAACCTACACCCCACACCAGGTATAAGCATAAACTTAAGACTGATCAAAGACCTAAATATAAACCAAATAATCTGTAAAGACTATCAATAAAATAATAGGGGAAATTAAAATTAAGGACGCTACTACAAGGAAGAAACACACTACCGAATATTATGAAAAATATCCATACTATAGAAGACACAATAAAGGACTGGGATCTACTAAAAGTACGACATGTAATGCACACTAAACAATGCCATCAACGGAGTTCACAGAGTAAACTTTCCAGTATTATTCTATTGGATAAAGGGCTAATATCCAAATTTATAGAAAACTACAACCCCTTAACAAGAGAAAGACAAATAACCCAAACATAAAATGAGCACAAATCATGAATAAAGTGAAGATGACATCCAAGAGGGCAACTGCTATATAAAACATGCTCACACTCATTAGCAATACTTGAGATACAAATTAAAGTAACAATGAAATTGCTATTTTTTAATAAAATAAAATAGCCTCATACTGACCCTCTCAGCAAAACTCAATAAAATGTAAAGCAATAAACCCTGGAGAAAATGCAGAAAGATCAGAAGGCTTTTACAGTGTTAGTGGGACTGTTGAATTGTACAGTCACAAAGCAAAGAAGTGTAGCACTTACTTAAACAAAGGCAAATACAAGACCTTTATGTTACAACTGGCTCATTACTGGCTATATAACATAAAAGAGATAAGGAAGATAACAAAAATAGACACATGCACACCAATATGTGCAATTTCCATAATAACAATACCATGGAAACACCAAAAGTAACCTATTATCAAGGAATAGATAAACAAACTCTGGTACACCCATATAATGTAATACTAATACTATGCAACAGTGAAAGACAATGATAGCTCAAAGCATGGACAAACATGGAGAACATTCCCATGAAACTTGGCTATATGAATAAAGATAATCAAATAATAATACCACTATTGTTAGGAAAAAGAAAGAAATATAGTTAATAGACTCAATACCAAGAATTTGAAAACTGAATACATGGAAGCCAGGGACAGGGTGCGGATAGGCTGAAGAGAATGATATGATATTGAGGACAAAGGGAGGAAGGTGGGTGGAGGGGAAGGGACAGAGAACCACATATATGGAGGATGAAACAGAATATTATTTGATTTTTTCCACTTGTGCAAGGCTGTGTAAATATATACAGTGTGCTTCCTTCGGATGAAAACAAAAATATTCAACAATAATCCTTCCAAATTCCTTATCACTCAACACTAAATTGTGGTCGCTGTGGTGAAAAGAAAAGAAAGGAAGAGTAAAAGGGAAAAGTAAAATTGAAATGGATTTTTTCAACCACATAGACAGGGAAAAGCTAGGGAATAAAACTGAATCATGAGGAAGATAGAGAGATCCCGGGGGTACTGGTACAGCAGAAAATCTAGCTGAGAGGTAGTTTGTGGCAGAAGTACGGCAATCAGGATTTTGGAGCAGAAGAAAGGTAAAAGGAAACTGAGGAGTGATTGAGGAAACAAAGCTATTGATAGAAGTGTTGATGTGTAATTCACACACAGATAGCTTCTATAGAGAGTTAAAGTCTGGGCAACCCCAAAGCAAAGTTCTACCTTGTCCTACAGGGTCATTAGGCATCAGAGAATTCTTGGAGGAAAACCTCCCCAGCTTAATGAATGAGAACATGGCAACCTTTCAGGAGGCTGAAAGATTACCAGCTAGACTAAATACCAAGAAGTCACCAAGGTATATAATATTTAAACAGTTCAACTTTGGGCAAAAGGAGAAAATTATGAGATTAGGCAGGAAAAACAAGTAACCTCATAGAAAAGCTCCCAAGTAAGAATATACTCAGAACTATCAGTGGATACTACGAAAAAGAGAAGAGAGTGGAGCAATGTACACCAAAAATTGAAGGAAAATAACGCAAACCTAAGAATGCTCTAACCAGTCAAATTATCTATCAAAATAGGCAGAGAAGTGTTTACCAAGACAAGGAAAAGCCCAAAGAACACAGCAGAAGAAACTCAGCCCTAGGAAAGCTGCATGATGACCGACCCACTATGGGCAGAAGAACAGCACTCACCAAGCATAAATAAGAGATCACCACATAGAAAAAGCTAACCAAAGAGAAACAAATAGAAAGCAGCCCCCAAGAGAGCATTGGGTTAAGGATGGAAAGAAGTCAAGGACAATCCACCCTCACAAACACATGCACAACACCCAAGACAAAAGGTATACGATGACATCACATATCCCACAGATGGTGATAATAACCCTAAATATCAATGGACTGTACTCAGGTATTAAAAGACTTGAGTGTTGTAGACTGTCTTAGAAATCACAACCCATCCATCTGCTGCGTACGGGGGACACATCTCAAGACTACAGGCAAAAAGAGAGTGAGAATCAAAAGCTGTAGAAAGACATACCAAGCAAACAGCAATTCAAAAGCAGCAGGGGTAGCAATCCGAATCTTGGAGAAAATAGACCTCAAAGTGCAAAGCATAAATAGAGATAATGATGGACACTATATGATACTCAAGGGAATGGTAAACAAAAAACCAATAAACATTGTTGGGGGGCATCACTGCCCTCAGGTGGTGGGAGTAGGAGGCCCAGCCTTTGCTCCGTGGAGCTGGAATTGAACCTCCATCCCAGAGGGCCCCAGTCCCGCGCACAACCACTACGCCACCGGGGCTCAGCCCCCAATAAACATTTTAAACGTATATTTCCCTGAATGAGATACCCACTCTAGAAAGTCAAAAACGAAATC
>PVJH01006833.1:0-16797 GCA_004026705.1 Nesogale talazaci
TTTTTTTCCCCCTCGCTCTTACTATTACTGATTTCTTACTTTCTACCATTGAGATCAGATAAAATGGATTATAAAATCCTAAGCTTTAAAATTTATTAAGATTTCATTTGTATCCTAGCATACGGTTTGCTGTAGAGAATGTTCCATGTGCACTGGAAAAGAATGTATGCTGCCCTATTGTTGGATAGAGTCATCTGTAAGAGTGCCTGGGAGATTAAGCTGGTTGATGGTGTGGTGTAGCTTTCCTGTCTTTATTGAGATTCTTTTCCATTTATAGGTTTTCCTGAAGAGTGTGTTTGGATTGTCCTATCATTGCATTGTTTATTTCCCTCTTCTGCTCTTTAAGAGTTTGATTAACATATTCCAGGGTCTTTTGTTGGGTACATGGATGTTAATTATGACATGTTTAAGTTCTGTTGTACCTTAAATCATTATATATGCCACCCTTTCTCAGGATTTTGCCATGAAGTTTATTTTATTGAAGATTAATATTGCCATGCCTGCTGTGTTTTGGTTGCAATTAACTTGGTAAAATTTCCCTCATCTTTTGATTACTGCTCTTTTTGTGTGTGTCTAAGGTGTTTTTCTTGCAAGCAGCATGTTGATGGAACTATTTTCTTATCCAGTCTGTGGTACTGTTTTTTGACTGACACATTTAATCCATTAATTGTCCATGTTGTTGTTTATATGTGTAAATATGTTGCTGTCATTTTGCTGTATTTTTAAGTAGTTTTTTAGAATTTCTTTCTTCCTTTATTTCTGAGCTTTTCTGAATACTGTTTTGAGTGTTCTGATTTCCAGGTCAGGTTTATCTGCTGCTATTGCTGATTATCTTCTGGTCTTTTTTTCTCCCCTCTTTCATAAATTCCTTGTCTGTAAACTCAATGTATTTCTTCTTTATGTTTGAGGGATACTTTAGCTGAAAATAATGATCCTGGTTGGGAGTTTTTTTCTAAGTTTTATTTATATCATTCTATTGTTGTCTTGCCTTCAAGGTTTCTGATGAGAATCTGAGATTATTCATATAGGTTTCCATTGGTATGTAACTTTTTTCTTTCTCTACTCACTCTGAGTTTTCTCTCCTTCGATTGATATTAAAAAATTGATTATACACAATAAAAAGATATTCAGAAATCGACTATAATATGTTGTGATATATTTCTTTTGGCATCGATTGTGTTTGTAGTTCTGTTTCCTATATATTATATTTTCATCTTTTGTGCTGTTTGGTGGTATATTTTCTTCTAGAATTTCTTGTACTATTTTCTTTGTGAATTATTTATCCTGTTCTCGAATCTCAGTAAAACATTAGTTGTTCCTCTTGGTAATGTATTACATAATCCTAGGGTTTCTTCAGGGACCTTTGTTCTTTTTGTGAATCGTTCTTGTATATTGGAGTTGACAGATTTCTTCAAGTTCATTTATTCGGCTTTTCATTTCTTCAATTTTGTACCACTAAGTGTTTTTTTAAAAGGTTTTGTAATTCTGTTATTTTTTCATCTTCTGGATTTCTATTTGATATGTTTTTTAATTTTTCAGTTTTTTTTTCATTTTTTCTCTCATACACTTTCTTCATCTATTGAAAGTGCCTGAATATCATCCTGATGAATTATTTTTTCTGGTAGTTTCCTGGCCTTTATCCAAACGTTTTGTTGGTTCAGGATGTTATTTATGTGTTTTTGCCTATTTTTCTTTCTTTTTTCATGTGAACCAAAATTTCTATCATTGCAGCATCTTAATGGCAGTTGTTAGGGTTGGGAGGGCTTGTGGGTTATTTGGGGTAGTTGATTCTGTCAATGGAGCCAGAAAAGAATAATATATACCACAAAACAGAAAAATGAAAAAGAAGAAAAAAGAGAGGAAATAGTGTGGCAGAAAAAACAAGAGGGAAAAGACATTTTGAGGAAAAAGAATTTTAAACAGCTGTTGTTTAGGGGCCGTGTAGCATAGAGGTTTATATGGTGGGCAGCTAACCTCACGGTCAGCAGTTTGAAACAACTAGGTGTTCCTTGAGAGAAAAATGAGACTTTCTGTTCCTGTAAAGGTTTCCAATCTCCAAAACCCACAGGGGCAGTTCTACTCTATTCTCTGGAATCACTATGATTCTGCATTGAATTGGTGGCAATGAAAGAGAGATTCTTTTTTTAAAAAATCATTTTATTGGGGACTCGTGCAACTAATCACAATCCATACATCCATCCATTGTATGCAAAGCACATTTGTACATTTGTTGCTGTCATCATTCCCTCCACTCCTTCCCCACGACCCATTATTTAGGGAGAAAAAAAAAAGAGGGGACAGCGGTTTGTGTAAGGCATGAAAAACATTTTTATAAGTTATTAAGTGTTCATGAAGGAGGGAGGTGGGCAATCAAGGGCTCAAATAGAAAAAGTTTTGAAAATGATGATGGCAACTTGTGTGTACATGTGCTTGGCACAATGGATGGATTGTGATAAGAGCTCTAAGAGCATCCAATAAAATGATTTTAAAACAAGAAAGTCCTTTAAAGAAGGGTTGCGGAGAGGAGACAAACCAGTCAAGGTGCAGTGAAATAACGATAAAACATACAACTTTCCTCTAGTTCTTAAAGGCTTCCTCCTGCCAACTAGCATGATCCCAATTCTACCTTACAAATCCAGCTAGACTGAAAGAGGTACACTGGTGCAGACGAGAACTGGTAACACAGGGAGCCTCGGACAGATGAACCCCTCAGGACCAGTAGTGAGTGTGGAGCTACCAGAAGGGTGGAAGGAAGGTGGGGTAGAGAGGGGGGAGCCAATTACAAGGATCTACACATAACCTCCTCTCTGGAGGACAGACAGCAGAAGAGTGGGTGAGGAGAGATGTCGGGCAGTGTAAGAAATGGCAAAATAATAATTTATAAAATATCAAACGATAGTGAGGGGTAAAGATGAAAAGCTGATGTCAAGGGGTCAAGTAGAAGAGCAAATGGTTTGAGAATGATGATGGCAGCAGACATGTGAAGGTGCTTGGCACTGTGTATGGATGGATTGTGATAAGCGATGTACAAGCCCCCAATAAACCGATTAAAAAATTAAAATTTTTAAAAAGAGAAAAGGGCCTGTTTAGGTGGGTTTCTCCTTCAGCACGGAAGTGTATGGCCACGTGGGCCATGCCTGGTGACCTGCTTTGCTGGAGTTTTGGATCACCCAGGGCTTTGCTATGCTAGGAATGCGCCTTCCCACTATATTGGCTAAGTGTGAAGTGAGCACTTGAGTATGGGGCGCAAACACTGGGTGCCTATAAGTGGGCCTGCCCCTTCCTCTTCTTTGTTTGTTTGCTTTTTCAGTCTTTGAGATGTGGAGATTTCAATCTGTGAAATGAACTCTTTTAACCTTAGTATACAAAACTACTTAAGATGGTAGATTAGTGCTGGGTAAATTGAATTCAGATTTCCTGAATGTGTGTTCTTTCCAGCTAAGTAAATCACACCCAGAGAATATAACCTTGTATGTAGATAGATGGAAACCTCCCTCAGCGTTGTGTTCTCTTCAGTGCCAAAAGGAATTTTGATGCCTGTCTGTGATTCTAGAACTTGATGATTTTTCTTCTTTCCCCTCTACCTATGTCTGTTGTTCTAAAAGCAAAACTCTTCTTACAGAGTTTAAGTATTTCTTCCCATCTTGAGAGTTGCTTGTTTGCTCCTTTAGCCCACCGATAAGGAACTGAGAGAGACCACAGCACTACTGTCTGCGCAACAGACTGCTCTGGAGATTATTGTCAACATGTGCAACAGTGAAGGTTAGTTACAAGTTTACATGTAGACATTTTTTACCCTGGGTTGAGAGGGTGCTTCAGTGGAGATTATTTTTAATACTGTCATTTAAAAAAATACTGTAATTCTGTGTGGTTTGCACTCTTCAGATTCCTCTGATGATGAATGGGAAGAACTCTCTAGTAGTGATGAAAGTGATGCATTTATGGAGACTTCCTTCAAGGACTGTGGGGGGCAGCTGCTGTCTCCCTTATGCCTCTCCCATGAGATCCACACTGCTCTCACGCACTCTCTTATCCCGGAGAAGGTAAATAGGTTTCTATTTTAGGTTTTTATATATCTTGGGATATGCAGATATAAAATCACTCTTCCAAGTTGTAGATAATCGGAAGGAGCTGAGAAGCAACACCATTTAGATTATGATAAGCAGACTAGAAAGTCTATTTTTTTACAGACTTAATAATTTCCATAAGTATAATATGTTGAAATTTCTATAAAGCATTGTATAAATTGACTCATCTTATAACCTGTTGCTTTACTGCTTGTCTTAAATCTAGATTATTGAGAAAACTGCTTTTCCAAACAACACTGCAGTTGACATGTGTTCTAAGAACCCCACTTGGAAACCTTTGATTAGAAAGTAAGATTTTTTTTATTTTCAAGAACATTTTAAATTTTGTTATGGAATAATGAACATTTTAAATTGTTAGAAGAAAAATAGAATAATCTATTAAATAGAAGATATTCCCTTAAGACCCAACACTTCTATTCAAGGATATATATCTTATGAAATATCTGTATATGATTATATAAAAATGTTCACAGCAATTTGGATCACAATTTCCCAGACTTGGAAACAACTCCATCCATGGTGGAGTACATACATTCTGACATAATAAAACAGTGGAATACATACAGGATCTGTATTAAACGTAATCATAACTTAGCTTAAACTCACAATGTTAACCTCTAGTGCCCCCCCCCCAAAGAGGCAGCGATTATATGCACTGTTTACACTATATAAAAATCAAAAGCAGACAAAACTAAAGTATATTGCTGAGCAATACATGCATATATATTTGGTAAATAAATGAAGGGACTATTTCCCATATAAGTTTGGGTACTGATTACCTTTAGAGGCTCAGGAAGATAAGGTGTATTTGGGAAGAGGAAAATGGGCTGTGGGACTGCTAGCAGTGTTTGTTTCTTGCCTGCTGGGTGATTTCAAGGGCACTTACTTTACATAAACTAAAGCTGTTATGTTGCATAAAAATTTTTATGAAGTCGATTGTTTGTGACACCTAAATGACTTTGAGGCTCAGTACTCAAGCAGTTTGACTTAGGACATTAACAGTTGGCTTTTCGATTATTTTCTAACGGTTATGCTCACTGCCATAGAGTCAGTTCTGACCCGTAACTACCCTGTAGGACAGAGGAGAACCGCCCCTGTGGCTGTAAGGCTTTTCAAGATAGAAAACGCCATCTTTCTCGCACAGAGCTCCTTGTGGTTTACGTCTGCTGGCTTTGCCGCGAGCAGTCCAACGTGCACCCAGCCCACTGTGCCAGCAGGGCGCCTGCTGCCCACGACCGACCACCTTTGTAGACTTCTCAGTCAGACCTGACGATTTGGTTAAAAGTCAATACTAAGCTCAGCTCATACATTCACGAGCTCGTGCTTAGAGAAGCGTACCCTGTCATTTCACTTCCTTTGCAGAATGAACACTATCCAGTGCAGAGCTCTCATGTGTCTCCAGAGTCTAGTGTCCTCCCTGGACGTGGACCATTTGGGAGGAGCGCCAGCCCTGCAGAAACTCGCGCTGCATTTGTCTCAGCTCCTTTTTTCTCAGTCAGGTAAATACATCGCCCTTTTGTGAAAGACTGTTTGGATGGAGCAGATTTTGAATGGGCAGGAACTTGGGCTTTGTGATTGTACACACTCTGTGAGCCAACCTGCAGAAAGCTTTTCTGTTGGTTCACAACCACCATGCACGGGATTTACTGCTGCCAATCCAGAGCAGGCGTGAGAGCCATCTCAAAGTTCTGATTTTCTTTATAATGAAGAAATGATTCCATCTAATTATGTCAGATTAATTAAGGCTGAATCACAACTAGTACAGATATTAGATTTTATTAAACTACTTGGGGAATAATAGTACAAAATCACTTGTTTAATATGAAGACGCAGCAGAAAGTTTAGAAAATCTTCCAAAAGTGTGTAGAAAATGTAATTAAAAGATAGTGGAATATTCCCACAAACATTTTCTAAAGACAGCCACATCTGTATGTGTGTCTTTGTGTGTTTATGTAATGAATACAAGGATTTCAAAAAGTTTATGGGGATGTCCTACTATCCATTCCATTTTCTACAAACTTTGAAGCCACCTCAAAATGTTCAAATTTTCAATTAATTTTTGTATGAACAGTGACTTATTTTTTTTAGTGACTTATGTTCAGCTTTCACTCTTTTGTTCTCAGATTTGCCCATCTCTTGATTTATATTTGATTACTTAGTACACATGTCTAATACAGAATTCAAACTGGGAAGCTCCCCTCCTTTATCCCTCAGCCACCCAGTTCTTTTAAGTCAATATTGCCATTTCTTGTGTATTTCAGAGAGATCCAGTGGATGTAAAAATAGGTATTTGTATGTTGTTAAGGAAAACAGTAGGACACTGCAAACATCTCCACATTTTTGCTGCATTAAAACTCTTAAGTTGCAAGTTCTAATTGGATTATGTATCATTTTTATACAAAAATCTTGAAAGATACCTTTGATTAATTCCTATAAATTAACCTAGTCATGTACATGAATGAATGCATGTTCTCTTAGTAGATTTTTATTATAGTAGAATATTCTTTAACTTTGCCACATTAAAATAGGGAGACGAAATTAAACCTAACAGAAAAAGAGAAAAAAAAAACTACCATTTTGTATCGTAAATGCCATTCTCCCCATTCAGCCATTTGACATACATTTGAGGTGAAGATCAGATGGGGAAAGTGTGAATCTTCTACTCTCTCAGCAACTCCTCTGTTTTAGAATACTTTAGTTATTTTTAAGGGTCCGCTTGAAGATCTGTAATATTTGCTTTGTGGTTAGATTTTCAGCAACTACTCCACTTGTTAAACTGATTGCTTTACCTATATTTCATTGTGAACTGTCTAGCACTTTTTGGAGCATTAAGTATAAGATTTTAAAACCTTGATATTTGGGCTAATGTTTACTGAAAGCAAATTTGTTTCACATTTTATTTTGTAATATTGATTGCATTCTTTATACAGCATTCTTTCCCACTTCCTCCGTGTGTTCCCGTTTTGATCTATGGTTGCTTATTTTAAGGAAGATGAACATATGATTACAAGCTTCTTGGTAAACATTCAAAAACTGGTCTTCAGCCTTTTTTGTTTTGTTTTGTTTTGGGGGCATCACTGCCCTCTGGTGGTGGGAGTAGGAGGCCCAGCTTTTGCTCCGTGGAGCTGGAGTTGAACCTCCATCCCAGTGGGCCGCAGTCCCGTGCACAACCACTATGCCACCGGGGCTCAGCCCCGGTCTTCAGCTTTTTAACATCTGGTTTGTAGTCTAGGAAAACATAGGAGGTACTATATGTTTACTTTAGAAGTGATTATTTTAGATGTCTTAGACTTTTTAAAAAATTAACCAATTTTGGGCTAATCCCTGGTGGCATAAGTGGTTGAGTGTGGGACTGCAGCCCACAGGGCTTGGCGGTTCAAATCCAGCGGCGGCTCTCAGGAGCGGCACTGGTAGAACCCATGACCACCAGAGGCAGTGATGCCCAAAAAACCAAAACAACCAAAAAAAAAATTTAACCAATTTTATCTAAGGTATTCATAAACTAGTAAGAGGTGATAATATGCCTAGAAGATCGTTTAATTTATCTAGCCCCAGATATAGTTTTTTTGGTGTTGGTTTTTTAAAAAATCATTAAAAAAAATCATTTTATTGGGGACTCATACAACTTTTATGACAATTCATACATACATCCTTTGTGCCAAGCATATTGGTATATTTGTTGCCATCATCATTCTCAAAACATTTTCTTTTTACTTGAGTTTCCTTTTTTTTCTTCACGTACCTCCTTAATGAACCCTTGATAATTTCTAAATTTTTACTATTTTTTTCATGTCTTACACAGTCCTATATTTCCCTTCACCCACTTTTCTGCCGATCCCTCAGGGAGAGGGTTATATGTGAATCATTGGGATCAGTTCTCACTTTCCCCCAACTTTTTCTTTACCCTCCTGGTATTGCTACTCACATTATTGGACCTGAGAGGTTTATCTGTCTTTGATCCCCTGTGTTTCCAGTTCCTGTCTGTAGTAGTGTACATCCTCTGGTCTAGCTGGAGTTGTAAGGTAGAATTGGAATCTACCTTAGAATTGGGGGCAGGAAGCTTTAAAGAACTAGAGGAAATTTTTTTGTTTTATCAGTGCTATACTGCACCTTGACTGGCTCGTCTTCTCCCAGCGATCCGTGTGTAAGAGGATGTCCAGTTGCCTACGGATGGGCATTGCATCTCCACTCCACACTCTCCCTCACTCACAATCATATGATTTTTTTGTTCTTTGATGCCTGTTACCTGATCCTTTCATGACACCTCGTGATCACATAAGCTGGTGTGCTTCTTCCATGTGGGCTTTGTTGCTTATCAGCTAGATGGCTACTTGTATATCTTCAAGCCTTTAAGAACCCAGGCTCTTTATCTTTTGATAGCTGGACACCATCAGCTTTCTTCCCCACATTTGTTTATGTACCCACTTTGTCTTTAGCAATGATGTTGGGAAGGTGGGCATCATAGAATGCCAGGTTATACAGCGAAGTGTTCTTGCATTGAGAGAGTACTTGAGTAGAGGCCCAGTGTCCATCTGCTACCTTAACACTACACCTATAAATATATGTACATAGATCTATTTCCACATCAGCATATACAAGTATATTTATATATGTACATCCCTGTCTTTAGACCTCTATAAATGCCTTTTGTCTCCGAGTTCTTTCCTCTCTTTCCTTTTACTTTACTCTTGTCCCACTATCATGTTCATCCTTCATTTGGATTTCATAATTCCTCTTGGTTACATTGTCCTTGATCAAGCCCTGCTAGGCTTCCTACACTCCTCACCATGGATTTTAGATCACTTGTTGTTTCCTTATCCCTGAGGTTCTTAGCGCACACTTCCTTTCTGCTGCTTCCCTTTCTCGCAGGTCCTGTTGTTTTCATCTGCAGATTGTTTATCCCATCTATCTTATGTAGATAGACATGCAGAGATAATAATATGCACAAAAAACAAGACCAGGCAAAACAAAGCTACAAAACAACAACAACAACAACAAAAGCCTATAAATAGGTTCAAAGTCTTGACTTTTGGAGTGTTTTCCCGTTGAGTCTGATGGGGCGCTATGTCCTGGCCCCAAAGTCTAATTTTGGTATTCCCTAGTGACTTCATTACTCTGTTCCCCTTGCTGTTATATTGCACACCCTAGTGTTTCTCCCTGGTGTGGTGGGGTCAGATCAGGCACAATTCCCGCATTGTGTCTCTAGTGTTGTCCCCTGCAGTGCTATAGGTCAGTGAGAGACGTCACGTCTCGTCGTGGGGCCGGCCCTGTGGTCCTCTCTCTCTCTGCATTGGCTGCTCTGAGCAGAAATAGGCTCCGTGGGACTTGGGCCAGGATGTGCTGTATTCTCTCTTCATTCTCACTGATGTAATTATCGAATGATCTTGAGCTGTTTGTGTATTCACTCGCTAGCTTGATCAAAGGAAAGCCATACCCACCACCACACTTAGTATTTTAGATAGATAGACTAGGGGCAGCACTCCCCACCTGCCTACCAATTTGCTGCATTCTAATGGTTTCCATGTTGCTACGATGCTGAACCCTGGTGAACTAGTTTCAGCGTATCTTCCAGGCTAAGAGCAGACTGTTGTTAGGTGTCGTTTGACTCATAGCAACCTTGTGTGCACACTAATGATGGAAGAGCAGAGAGCTCGTGGGATGACATCAGGAACATCTTCATGAAGAAAGGAAAAGATCTCCTTCAAAAGATTAGAAATAAAGACAAGACCAAAGTGGATGTCAGAGAGATTTTGACATTTTTACTCAACATAAAGTAGCTAATGCAAATGTTAGAGATTATTATATAGAAGAGTGTAATTGAATCTTTCAAAGGACAGCTTGAGAAAACAAAATATTAATGAAATGTGCAAAGACATGGGGTTAGAAAACCAAAGTAGAACACACTCAGCATATCTCAAGCTGAAAGAACTAAAAAAAAAAAAATTGGGTCCATATGCAGCTAGTTCAAACGCTAGCTTGATCAAAGATCCAGGATTTTGGAGAAAGAAGTCCATGCTGCACTGAAGGCTCCCTGCTCCAGGGTTGATTCTAATTCCAGGAATTGATAGAATGCCAACTGAAATGTTCCAACAAGTTGATGAAGCACTGCGATTCACTAGTATATGCCAAGAATTATAGAAGACAGCTGTCTAGCATGTTGACTGGAAGTGATCCATGTTTTGGCCCATTCCAAAGAAAGGTGACCCAGCAGAATGTGCAGATGATCAAGCAATGTCATTTATATGTCACAGACAAGTAGCATTTTGCTGAATATGAAAAGCAAGTACAGCAGTACATCAGCAGTGAGCTGCTGTAAGTTCACCTGACTTCAGTAGAGGACATGAATTGCTAATGTCTGATCTTACCTGAATATAAAGAATGCCAAAAAGATGTTTGTGTGTTAATATTATGCAAAAGCATTCAACTCAGCATCCTAAACTATGGATAGTATTGAGAAATGTGGGGATTCCAGAACAATCAGTTATACTGATGCAGAACTTGTGTAACAGACCAAGAGGTTGTTGTTGGGAGAGAGCAAGGGGCTAGCAAGTGGTTAAAAAAAATGTGTGAAGGTTGGATCTTCTCACCGTGTGCATGAAATTTGTAAGCTGAGCAGATATCTGACAAGCTTGACTGTTTGAAGAATGTGACATCGAGAATGGAGGGAGGCTTATTGACAACCTACAAAGTACAGATGACAAATTTTCCCTGTAAATTTGTAGTAAAGGGGGCGCTGAGCCCTGGTAGCGTAAGTGGTTGCGTGCGGGACTGTGGCCTGCGGGCTTGGTGGTTCAAATCTAGCGGCGGCTCTCAGGAGCAGCACTGGGTAGCTCCCACGACCACCAGAGGGCAGTGATGCCTAAAAAATAAATAAATAAAAATTTTTAAAAAAGCAAAGTGAGTTGAAGGTACTTACTAATGGAGAATAAAAACCACTTTCAGTATAGGTTATAGCCTAATGTAAAGGACATAGCAATCCTCACAATTGGACCGATAGACAACGTCATGATAAAGGGTGAAGAGACTGAAATTGGGGAGGGGGTTACATTTTACTTGGATTCATAATCAGTCTTCACGGAAGCAACACTCAGGGGATCCAATGACATGGATTGCACGGGGCAAATCTCTACAGGACCTCTAAAGAGAAAGTTGTTCTTTCAGGATCGAGACCTGCCTGACCTAAGTGCTGATATTTTTAGTTGTCTTATAAGCTTGTGAATGCTAGATAATAAAGAAGACCGGAGAAGAAAGGATGTATTAGAATAAATTATAGTGAAAAATACCATGTACTACCCGAACAGCAAACACCTCATACAACCAGAATGCTCCTCAGAAACAAGGATGGCGTCTTGTTTCTGGACCTGGCTGAGTAAGAAGCTCTATTATGGGAGTTGACATCCATTTCATCAAGGAAGGAAAGATTTGCTGCAAGGAACCTAAGAGCCATGACATCGACCTGCACCTCCTGTTCATGCTGTACAGGTTTCTGGCCCAGGGCACCAACTCCACCTTCAGCCAAGTTGTGCTGAAGAAGCTGTTCATGAGCTGTACCAACCTGCCCCTCTCTCAGATGATCTGGAAGATGAAGCTTCCTGGCTGAGAAAACAAGACAGCTCTGGTGGTGGGCGCCATAACAGATGACACGCTGGTTCTGAGATGCCCAACGTGAAGGCATGCACCCTGCAAGTGAGCAGCCAGGCCCTGAGCTGCGTCCTCAAGACTGGGGACCAGATCCTCTCCTTGGACCTGCTGCCACCGGAATCCTCCAAGGACTGTGGCCCCATCTTGCTGTCTGTTCCACACAAGAGCAGTAAGATGGATAGAAATTTCTTCAAGGCTCTTGGGAACCCCCACAGCCACACCAGCCATGTGTGTGCTCCAAAGGCTGTACGTTTGAGCATGCCAACCACTCTACCAAACTAACCCCAGATCCCATCCTTTTATTAAAAAGACTTTGGATGTTCACCAACAACCAAGTAAGAGCAACAAGGATGGTGAGACTTCATCACACATAATTTGGACATGTTATCCTATCTTAAGGGGTAGTTTCAGTTTTAAATTTAGTAGACTGCCTTCGTCACAGCAGTTCCTCCATACCCTCGTACAGCAATGAATTGTGTGGGCCCTTCTGTGCTCCAGGTCAGAGGGATTGATAGAGGTAGTACTTTGGGTGTCGGGCTATTGAGGGCTATGGTTCATGTGAGCCTTCTAAGTGTAATTGCTTCCTTGAATTTTTGCTTTTCCTTGTTCTTTTTGGCTCCAGATAGGAAGATACCCGTAGTTGTTCCTTATATGCTTTTAAGACCCCAGTTTCTAGTCACAAAATTAGAATGTGTACACTGTTAGCTTTATGAATTTTTCCAATTGATCTAGATGTGATTCTTGGTTTTCAAGCCCAGTAGTTTATTCCCTTAAAGTGATTTACTCTAAGAAAGTTCCACTAATATGCCCCCTAAAGGTTCCTTTATATATATGAATATGCATGCAACACTTGCAAATACATATGTAGAAATATCAACCATAACTATATCTGCATATATAGTATCATGTAACCTCGCACTATTTTTACTTTTATATTCATACATCAGTTGCTATTATTGTTGTTGTAGGATTATGTTAAAGAATTCACTATAATTGTCCTTTGTTCTTGTATCCTTCTTCATGCTTTTGCGTGCTTTGGTCGTGCGCTGGCTTTACCCATATTGTGTATTGCCTTTCCTTCACCCAAATTAATACGCGTGCACTATCTAGCTAGTGATTTATACTGTATTTAAATGGAGTCTCAGTTTTCTATAATGTTTATTTCTGTTGGTTGTCTTCGAGTTGATTCCCACCCAAAGCAACCCTGTGTGCAACTGGGTCCTGTCCTGTCCTCACAGTTGTTCTTTGTCTGGGTTCATGGTTGTAGCGACTGTGCCAATCCATCAGGTCAAAGGTCTTCCTCTTTCTTGTTGTCTTCTCCTCTAACAAGCATGATTTCATTCTCCAGAGACTGAGCTCATCTGCTGATGTCCAAAGTACATGTAACAGTAGTCTGACACAAATCTTATTTCATTCACCATAATGTCCTCCAGGTTCAACCACATTATGAGAGGTTTAGAGAATTCAATGTTATTCTTGAACATCGTATGGTATTTTATTGTGTGTATATACCATAGTTTATTTTTATTCTTTTGTTGATATGTACTTGCATTGTTTCCATCTTTTTGCTCTTCTCAGTATTACTGCAATAAGCATAGTATACAGATGTGTAATTGTGTCACCGTTAGTATTTCTGAAGTATATAAGTTTAGATCAAAAAGTATAGATACAAAATCATAGAAATCTTTATTAAGCAAATATATCAAAATGTGAATCTATTGTTTGTCAACATGTTCTCCATTTCAGAAGTCAGTGTTTCTGTATCACTAACCATTCCTTGAAGGAGTCCTAGTGGTGGAGTGGTTACTTGTTGGGATGCTAACCACAAGGTCAGCAGTTCAAAACCACCAGCTACTTCTCATAAGAAAAATGAGGTTGGACTGAGCTGGTGGTGTAGTGGTTGTGTGTGGGACTGCGGCCCACAGGGTTGGCGGTTCAACTCCAGCAGCAGCTCTCCAGAAGCAAGGCTGGGCTTCCTACTCCCACCAGGGCAGTGATGCGCCCCCCCCCCCAAAAAAAAAATGAGGCTTTCTCCTCTGGTAGAATGTTACAGTGTCAGAAACCCACGAGAGCAATTCTGCCCTGCTCTATAGAGTCCCTGTGAATTGGCATTGACTTGATAGCAGTGATTTTCAGTTTTGTTTTGAACCATTCCTTGAAGAATTCTAGATTGACACCATTAGCAGTAATTTGGGCATTCTTGCAGGACTCCAATTTTGTTCCTTTTCTCTCTTCTTTGAGATTGGTGAATTTAAAAAGTATGAAGGCACAAGATCAGGGCTATAGGACAGATAGGGTAAGATGTCTCAGAGAAACGGCATAGTTGTGACGAGGGAAAAAACACCTCGGTTTAACTTTCCTGGTCCCTTTTCTCATCAGCAGTTTTCTACTTCCTTAAAACTTCATAATAAGTTCCCATGATCATCCTATTTCCTTAGAATTAATCTAGCAAGACTACCTCTTTGGAATCCCAGAAGACAGTTGTCATGACCTTCTGAGTTGACCTCTCTGCCGTGAATTTTATTCCAGCAGATCTCCTCAGATGACAGGTTTGATGGGCCTTAAATCTTGAAAACACCCTTAGGAGAATAATGTGTATTACCGAAAGAACTTGTCTACAGCCCTCTTTAATTGCAGAGACATGTTTAAACACTTGAACAACAACAAACGTATATTGGTATGAATTGGAATGTTAGAATACTTTTGAGTTGGCCTCATATATACTTAGGAATCAGAGTGGTATTTCTATTTGGAGCTTTTTGAACAAGCACCTGCAAAAAAAAACAAACAGTTCAGAGAGTGAGATCTAACCTCCTCTGGTGTCTCTGTTGCCACAAGGCAAAGTCAGTCGCCCTCAGCACTTCTTTATCTGTCTGATTTCAGCATTGCTTTTATGACATTCTTACTTCAATTTTAGGTTGATAATTCATTGCAATGATCACATCTAATTCATAGACAATACTCATGATTAAGGCTATCTTTATTGGGAAAAATTAACAGTAAACTAATACTATAACCAGGGTCTATAAACATGAAGGATGCCGTTCTTGGTGCACAGATAAATCTCTCCTCAGCCAGCATTGAAGTCTTTCTCCAGTCCTCCGCCTCTCTGCCATGTGATCCTTTGACCTTTGCCTACCGAGACCATGAAGTCGACTTGCTAGTCTACCTCACAGTCTCATAGACTTGGTGCTGCTCTTATGCGTCTCATGGTTTCCTTGCCTCGGCTTCTGCTCTCAGCCTGGCTCCTTTGTTGTGTCCCAGTCTCTGTGTCACAGTCTCTTGTACCTCAGACAGAGAGCTTGCATGTACTCCACTGGTGACTCTTCTTCCAGTGGTCCTGGGATTTCTGTGTCTGCTTGTGAGATAGTTTTTGCCCACCGAGAGATGGTTTTGATGGAGGTGCTTTTTAAAATTTTTAAATTTCAGCAAACTATACCCCCAAGGAAACAAAGGATGGGGACGTGGTTCACTCTCGCTACTCAGGTGGATGCTTAATTCTGTCTATTAGCATAGCATGGAACTGGTGTCAAAATATCACAAGCATAGAGGCTAGAATTTACATTGCATCCCAAAAGGAGTCATGGCTAGAAAGGCCATGTAAAATAATCGACTGCATCGTAGGGGCATAATGTTTTCCATAGTGCTTACAACATGTTCCACCAGCAGTGTATAATTCCAATGTCCCACAACTTCACTTTTTTTTCCCCATTTTTTGATCACAGGTTTTCCTTGCAGGTGTGAGATGACATATTATTATAACATTCACTTGCATCTCTAATGCAACCATTTGTCTTTCAGTTTCTTGTACTTTGATGACTTGTGTGTTACTATAATGCTGGGAAGATATGCCACTAGTATTTCACACAACAGCAGGGTCACCCACAGAAAAAGGTTTCAGCAGTGCTTCCTGACTAAAAATAGACTGAAGAAGAATAGGCTTTCTAATTCAGAGGAATTAGCCTCTGAAAGCGTGTGGATAGCACTGAAACATTGCCAGTTACTGCAAGCCTCATGAATAGAAGCAGAACATTGTCAGAGATATATTGCCAGACGATGAGCTGCCTTCCCAGAGGAGTCAATCACAGTGAAGAAATTGAGTAAAATCTTCAAGAGGAAATTCTTCTGCACCTTCCATTGCTAGTGGGCACAACTCAATAAAAAGAAACAACTGATGAATTGGAATTTGGAATGTTCAAAGTATGCATCAAGGAAAATTGAAAGTCACAAAATGTAAAATGGAACCCATAAAGATATTCTAGGTGTTTGTGAGCTAAACTCAACTGGTGTTGGTCACTTTGAATCAGAAAATCATCAAAATTTGAAATGTGCTGGCAATGACAGATTCAAAGGAATGGCATTGCATTCATCATCAAAAAGGACACTTTAAGATCTCTCGGGGAGTGGAACACTGTCGGTGATAGGATAATGTCTTACCTGCATACAAGGAAATCCAATCAATATAATTTGGGTTTGTATACTAGCCACCATGCAAAAAATGAAGAATTCTACCAAGATCTTAAGTCTGAAATTGATCAAGCATGCAGTCAAGATGCATTGTAATTATTGGTGATTGAATGCAAAAGTTGGAAACCAAGAGGAAGGACCCATGGTTGGAAAATATGGTCTTGGTGATAAAAAAAACTGAGCTTGAGATTACCTGATAGAATTTTTTAACATCAATGACTTCAACAAAAATACTTTTTCGTGTGTGTGTGTGTGTGTGTGTGATTGTTTGAAGTGAACTTGTTTGTCACAAGACTCCAAGCCCATTTTGGTTTCACTCCCCCCCCCCCCTTTTTTTTTTGCATCACTGCCCTCTGGTGGGAGTGGGAGGCCAAGCCTTGCTCCTGGAGAACTGCTGCTGGATTTGAACTGCCAAGCCAGTGGGCCGCAGTCCCGCACTCAACCACTACGCCATTGGGGCTCAGCCTCCCCCTTTTTTCTTTAAGTCACTCAGACCACTGTTTAGGTTTTAGGGCTAAGGAATCTGAAGGGCAAAAATACTTTTTCAGCTACACAAAAGTCAGCTATATACATAGACCTTTTCAGATGGAATACACAGAAC
>PVJH01006833.1:16897-79008 GCA_004026705.1 Nesogale talazaci
AAAAAAAAAAAAGACCTGGAGTGAGAAAATCAAAATGATGGCATTTGAGAAAAAATTTAAGCCTCAAGTTGTAATATTGAAAAATTCTATAGGCAAAATAATAATGCAGGAAGCATCAAAAGAAGATGGAAAAAAAATACACAGTCACTGTATCAATAGAACTAGTCAATATGCCACTACTTCAAGATGGCGTACATGAGCAAGAAACAGTGGCCTAAAGGTAGGAGTCCAACTTGTCCTGACAGCATTAGTTAAAAGCAAAGCTTCAGGAGCCCATGGAAATACCTGTTGAAATGAAGCCCTGGGAACACTTACTCTTCTATGCCAGGAAGTTTGGGTGACCGCTTCCTGGCCAACTGACTTAATGAAATCCATATTTATACCCATTCCAAAGAAAGGTGACCCAACAGAATGTTCAAATTATAGAACAGTTTCATTGATGAATGCAAGTAAAAGTTTGCTGAAGGTTAATCTTTATCAGTAAATGAATAATGTCCTTTTCAATTTAAGCAAGTAGTGTTATGTGGGCACCACAGATTGTAGGTCTTCCTCCAGTCCTAATGCTGCATTCTTCTTCATATACTTTTTTTTTTCCTTTGGTGGGCATCACTGCTTCTGGTGGGCGTGGGCGCTACCCAGTGCCGCTCCTGAGAGCCGCTGCTGGATTTGAAGCGCCAGGCACGCGGGCTGCAGTTCCGCACTCAACCACTTACGCCAACGGGGCTCAGCTCTTCATATATTGGAGTATTTGTATTGGAGTATTTGGTGAGCAAACATTGAACAAAAATGGTTGAAAGATGCATTCCTGATGTACACCTTTCCTGAACTAAAAGTTCCATATTAAATGTCCTAGAATTTCCATGGTTTACAATGTTACCCATAATTTGTGATCCACACATTGCTTTTGCATTATCAGTAAAATACAGGTAGCGTCTTTCTGCGTATGCATCCTTAAAACAGTTGTGTGGTTCAGTGGCCTCCTGCTTAGGTGCTAACTGAAAGTCAGTATTGAAACCCACCAGTTAGTTTTGCCCTTTACGAAGAAAGGTGTCATCTTTTCTAACCAGTACAGTCTTGGGAAAGTGATAAATAAGACGCCTCTACTCAAACCTGTAGAGTTCTCAGGGGTCAGGATCAGCCCCATAGCAACGCGTATTTTCATTGACAGATCCCAGGAGCAGGTTCGGGAGAAAGATGCTCCTATAGAGATTTGCAGTCTGAAGCACAGAGGGGCAGTTCTACCCTGACCTTGTAGGATGTTAAATTTCTGGGGTGTTTACCTCCGTCCTTTGCTTCACATGCTGAAAGAATTCACACGGCAAAAGCACTTTTGTATCCCAAGTGAGTTTTTATGGAGGAGAGGGAAGTTTCAGGTATTACAGTCTTGAAAAGGTACAAACTATTTCAGAAAGCTTGTTGGGCCACGCATAAGTTGGGATTCACAACTGGGAATGGAAAAGCCACCTGGAAAGAAAACCAGTTTGGGGAGTGTGCAGAACTGGAGAATCCCCAAGCCAAGAGGACTTGTGGCCTATCAGACTCTGAGGGGACAGGCTTGCCCTTGTGCACCTGCTCGTGGGAGAGACCTGACCTTCCACCTGCAGCTGAACAGGAGCAGAGTCCAAAAAATAGAGCCCCAGGTTTCCTGCAACTGCCTCTTATTCCACCGGCCCAGCCCCACACCCCTGTGGTTGAGGATACTGGCCAATCCTACTGGTTGAGTTAGGTCCACCTGCCTGATGTCTTGGTCCTTGGTGGAGATCAAGGATTGAGGTTCTCTCTAACTAGAGTGCTAATTTGCTCATCCCCAATTCTAAATTTTTCCTTAAGTGTCCCATTGATGCCTGATTTCCCCTCAACCCCTCGGTTATGGCCCACTGCAGGCACTGGGAAGACAAGGCCTCTGTCTCTCACCTGGCAACCCAATAGGACCTCTGATTCAGAACTGACAAGATGGCAGTGGACAGGAAAGGACAAAATACAACTTCTAAGATATGGTGCAATGTATTAAGCATGGGGCTGCTGATTGGTTGTCAGAAGACCACTGAGACAGTTTCTTCCCGTAAAGATTTACAGCCTTGAAAATTCTCTTACGGAGCAGTTCTGTTGTTTTCCTGAAGGGTCTTCATCAACTCCAGGGGACAGGGCGGCATCTTCATTGTGTTTTGGCACAGAACATAAACTTGATAATATTTTTTACAGGGGACTTCCAACAAAGTTTTTGCTTAAACATCGAAAGTGGTTTTTTTGTTGGTTTTGTCTTTTAATAGTAGCTTATTAACATTTGCTGTCTCCTTTGCTTTCATTTTATATCGTTTTCTCCAAAATAGCTTAAAGACAAATTTTATATTTCATTTTATATTTTAGATGTCACTAAACATACTGACTTTTTTGAAGCTCTAAGTAGTGCCTTGAGGGCCCTTTTGCAAACAATGGCTTCCAACAACATTGCTCAGGTAAGAATTTTAAATACTTATTTGTATTCCCATAATCACACATCATCTTTGTTTTCACCAGCACATAGAAAAGTAAAATCTCATCTTTTTTCTTCATAGGACAGACACAAATTTTCTTTTTGTTTGTTTGTTTGTTTTTTGGGGGTGCCTCACTGCCCTTTGGTGGTCGTGGGAGCTACCCAGTGCTGCTCCTGAGAGCCGCCGCTGGATTTGAACTGCCAAGCCCACGGGCCACAGTCCTGCACTCAACCACTTACGCCGCCAGGCCTCAGCCCGACACAGATTTTCTTGACTGTAGGATCTCTATATATAATTTCCTGTTCATATGGTCTTTTAAATATTTTATTGCAGAGATTTTCAAAAGCATTTTCTTGACACTCCAAAACTCTCCAACTCCATGTTTTTCTGATAAGTTCTGGTGCCTTACTGCATTTAAAAAGCTTTTTGGGGGGGCGGGGGCTGAGCCCCAGTGGCGTAGTTGTTGTGTACAAGACTACGGCCCACTGGGTTGGAGGTTCAAATCCAGAAGCAAGGCTGGGCTTCCTACTCCCACCACCAGAGAGCAGTGATGCCCCAAACACAAACAAAAAAAACCTTTTTTTTTGGGGGGGGGGGGGGGCGGATCACTGGTGGTGGGAGTAGGAGGACCAGCCTTGCTCCTGGAGAGCTGTTGCTGGATTTGAACCTCCATCCCAGTGGGCCGCAGTCCCGCACACAACCACACACAAAAAACCTTTTTCTAAGGAGATTTCAAATACTCCTAAAACTAGAGATAATAGTATAATGAACCCACATGGATCAAGCATCGATACAATCCTGCCATTTTTCCTTCATTCCCTAACTTTTTTACGTGGTGTATTTTAAAGGAAATGCTAGATATACGAATTCCTGCTGAAATATTATACATCTCTGACTGAAAATTTAAGCAAAATTTACATAGCCTTAGTACCATTAATTGAAAGCCTGGAACTAACACATATTTCTTATCATCTGGTATGTGTTGAATTCAGTTTCCTCTGCTTAGTTTAAATTCTAATTTTACCCTTGATTTGTTCAACTCAGAATATAAGCAAGGCAGTTGTTTAGTATTTTGCCCTCTTAATTTCTTAAATCTATAACGTTTCCCTTCCCTTTCCCATTCATTGAAGAAATTTATTTTGTCATACAGAATTGTGCATAATTTCTGATTTTTTTGTCTTGTTTGTTTGAAATGAACTTATATGTAACTAAAGACTCCTAAGTCCATTTCAATTTTACTTTTCCTCTTTATTTAAATTTTCAGCTACTCCAGACCAAAATTTAGACTTGAAGGATAAGAAATCTGGAGGGATTTTGTTTGTTTTAAAAGCACATTATATATATTTACACAGACCATCTCAAGAAATGAAATAAAAAACAATAACTTGTTAAATCCTCCATAAATGTGATTCTTTTTCTTTTTTCTCCTCCCCCTATCATAACTTCATCTTTCCTCACTATCCTATCCCTCCCCTCTCCTTGTTCTCATACCATCTCTGGGCTCCCCCTTAGTCATCCAACTCTTGTTTTTTGGTGAATAAACCACATTTCTTTTTTTTTTCTTTGTTTTTCTTTATAATAATAGTGTTATAAATATATATAACTTTGTAAGATTAACTCAGTTTGTTAAGCATATGTTCTCTAGTTTTATCCATGGCTTGCAGTGTTTAAGAGAGTTGTTGATGGGTAATATTTTTTATTATGGGTAATATTCCAGTGCAAAGGTGGTGTTACTTAACATTTTTCCCTATCTTCCACATTTCTTATAGACTAAGAGGTTTATGTGTAGAACATAAGTTCCCACACTTACTTGGCTTACTCCCGCTTTTCAGGGAGAAAAAAATTATTCAAGCCCACCCCACACCCCCCCTGGACCATTCTAGCACCCTGTAGGGAAATACTGAGCTAGAGGCATAATTAGATTCAGGTTCAGTTTTGTTTTGTTTTGGCAAGAATAATTCATAACTTTGAATATATGTGTCCTCTATTTAATATCTTAAATTATAGCATTACTATATAAATAGTGATGGCTAAGATTAATCAATGAGTTCGCCAGAGTGTTTTCTCAATTAGTGGTCATAGTATCATTAGGGATTGCAAAATGGAGGTAACTTTAATTTTGTCCTTCCTTTCACATTTACCAGCTATACTTCTATAAATAAAAAAGTTCTCATTAATTATACAGTTTGTACCCAAAATGGTAGGACAAGTGTATTAATCACATTTTCTCTTTTTTTTAACCCTAGAATATTGGGTTTTAATGCCTTACATATTATAAAAGTGACAATGAAGGTTATTTTCAATATTATTATGAACTCTTGCTTGTTTTTCATATTTGTATTTCATTCTATTAAAGTCATTCCATTTGATGTAAAAATTGTCCTGACTACAGAATGAAGAATTCCCTTCAGATTGACTCCTGTGTTTCTCTGACATGAATTCAAGAAGATATCGTAGACTTAACTTGTCCTTTTTTCAGTAAAACCTAGATTCATTTATTTCTCTAAGAATCCTTGATTCCTTTTAGTTGGAAATTGAATTCTGAAATGTTTATTGCTATCATGCTATCTTTGTTACTAGGCCTTTTCAGTTGACAGAGCTAGAAAATAATTGTTACTTGAAACAGAAATATAAATCATGATTTCATACTGAGACTTCGGTTTAAACTCATAGTGAGCCTATAGCACAGAGTGATAGCTGGATGGGTTTCTGAGGCTGTAAATACTGGAAAAGACAGCCTCATTTTTCTACCACAAGGTGGCTGGTAGCTTGGAACCACTGACATAGTTAGCAACCCAAAGGGCCACCAAACTTCTTTTGTGATTGGCTGTTGTATGTCATTGAATTGGTTCCAGCTCATAGCAACCCTGTGTACCATAGATTGAAACACCACACCTGATCCTGCACACGGTCTAGTTGTTATGTGTTTGAGCCCATCTGGGCAGCCATTATGTCACTCCTTCTGGTTGCCTGTCTTCCTATTTTCTGCTGATCCTCTGTTTTACCAAGCGTGGTATCCTTCCCAGGACCTGGTGCCTTCTGATAACAGGACCAAAGTATGTGAGAAAATCTTGCATCCTTCTAAGGAGCATTCTGCTTGTACTTCTTCAAAGACAGCTTGATTATTCTCCGGCAGTCCATGGTACTTTAAATATTTTCGCTATTACCATAATTCAAAGACATCAATTCTTCAGTGTTTCTTATTTGGTGTCCAACTTTCATGTGGAATTGAAAGTAATGTGACTTGAAGCAGGCACACCTAAGTCCTTAGCTATTGTGATATTACCTTCCTTATAGTATGAACCATTTTTCATCCCCCACAGCTATGTATGAGAGTGTTTGTTTTGCCATGGCTTAAATAGCAGTATGCTGTCAAACTACTGGATCTTAGTCAGTTTGACAGAAGGGAAAATATGTCTGTATTTAATTTGTATTTCCCATGCTATGGTGATGTTGGATAGCTTTTCATACGTTTTTAGGGGCCTTTGCATTTCTTTATCATTTTCCTATCGTTTTAACCATTTGTCTATCGATTTGGTGGTCTCTTCATTATATATAAAGCCAAATTCTAGCACCTCATATTTGACTACTAAAGCATAGAAACTTTTGTGAGGAACCTAATAATCTGTGTTTTAATAAACACCTTAGTGATTTTTATACCTACTAAAGTGTTATAATTACTGTTCAAGGGCTGAGCCCCAGTGGCGTAGTGGTTGTGCACTGGACTGCAGCCCACTGGGATGGAGGTTCAATTCCAGCTCCATGGAGCAAAGCCTGGGCCTCCTACTCCCACCACCTGAGGGCAGTGATGCCCCCCCTCCAAAAAAAAAAGAATTACTGTTCTAAGTATACTTTCTCCTTTCTTTCTCTTATCCTTCTGTTTTAATGAACATGGCTTAAGCCCATATTACCCACTTCTCCTTTCTCTGTCACCCCCTATGGCTGATAATTGAGTCACTCCTCACTTGTCCCATCATCACTCTTGAGGACTTCATTTTCCATGCATGTGAGTCTTCTGGCTTTGCAGTTCTTGTACTTCGTCCTCAAAGGCCATGTCTTCAGTCCTTCTTTAGCCACTGATGCTGTGCCTCCAGAAGCAGGGCCTCTCGGCTTGCAGAGTTGAGTTGGAATGACTTTAGTGTTTTACAGATAGACATAAGGTGTGCTGTAGTACCCATAACCATTGCTGTCAAATCTATTTCAACTCATAGGGGACTATTGGCTTTCTAAAGCTTTAGTCTATATGGAAATAGATTGCCAGATCTTTGTCCCATGGAGATTTGAACCACCCATCTTTTTACAGCCAAGGCTAGTAGATACTCTTTAAAAAGAAAAAAAGGAGGCTGAGCCCCGGTGGCGTAGTGGTTGTGCGCGGGACTGCGGCCCACTGGGTGGAGGTTCAATTCCAGCAATGGGGCTGGGCCTCCTACTCCCACCACCAGAGAGCAGTGATGCCCCCACCCCCCAAAAAAAGGAAAAAAAAGAAAAAAATTTCCCCATGTAAAGTTAGTTCAAAAAGGATTCCTATAAAATCATGACATCTTTATTAAATGTATAGAAATGTGAAGCTCTTTTGACATAATCTCCATATATCTAAAAATGGGTTTTCCATCTTTCTACTCCTTAGAAGAATTCCACACACTTTGCTTATTAACTCCATGTCAAAGCAGCAATTGTAGCATCCTTGCGGGATTGTCCATGGTATACAGGCAGTAGTGTCTTGTAACTGTGACGGTTTGTCCACTAACTGGGAGATACTGGGCACTTTATTTCTGCCCTGGTGATGTAATGGTTACTCAGGGGGCTGCTCTCCACAAGGGCAGCAGTTTGAAACCACCACCCTCTAACAGAGAAAGATGGGACTTTACACTCCCATAAAGAGTTACTGTCTTGGAAACTCAACAGGTAGCACTCTCCCTGTCTGTAGGACTGCCGAGTCTGAATCAACTTGATGACAGCGGGGTTGGTTATATTTGTGAGGCATGCTGTTAATAACGCAACACATTCTTAGTCTCCATGCTCCTAACTGTTCAGTTTGTTATCTGGCACTTCACATTTTTGGTAATAGATTTGTCATAAGTATTTAAAAAAATCTAAAAGTTGGCAGGGTTTTTGTCATTTGGGTATTTCCTGAGAAGCCTGGCACATTAGATTTGGCAGAACTAATGAAATGATTCATATTTTAGTTTGATGATTTAGAACTGTTCAGTGTTTTTGTAAATCACAATTAGTGAGTCCATTCATTATCTTAATCCTTGCAGCAAGACTTTGCTGGAGTTGTTTATGTTACTAAGTTTAGTGATGGAGAAATGAAAATTTTAGTGGGATTAAGTACCTGTGTAGAATCGCCCAGGGTAAGTACTGGCTTTGAAATCAAACTGTCTGACGCCGCGTATCCCACCCCAGCCACCATTCTGTGTTTCCTCATAGAGTAGATAGCCTGGAAACCTGACATTTGCACTGGCACTCTCATGGTGCCCACTGCCAAAAGTATGTTTATATTAATTTAAAATTACCACCACATGGTGAAATGATGTGTTTGTTTGTTTTTATAGTCTTTAATATTTTATAGTAACACTTTATATCACAAAAGAAATTCTCGTCTTATATAAAAAAGGAAACAAAACTAAAATCTGTAGCCATCATATCAATTCTGGCTCATGACAGCCTTATATATTACAGAGAAGAATTTTTGTGGAAGGTTTTCTTGGCTATAATCTTTATAGAAGCCAAGAACTTGTTTCTACTGCATGGGGTGGCTTCGAATCTCCAACTTGTATATTAGCAGGTAATTGCAAACAATATGTGCCTTCTAGGTGACCTAATCGTGTATAAAACCAGCTATGTTTTATTAATACTTCATGATCCAAATTACATTTTCCAAGCCTTAAGATTGGTATTAGAGGAAAACGTTAGAATCTCTTTAGCCTATATGTATCTGGAGTGAAAGGAAGTCTTCAATGAAACTAATAGGAACCGAAGCCCATATATAGGCTTCCTGTATAGCGTATTGTAGCAGTGACATGATCAGGCCTCCTTTTAGTTTGAAAAACACAGCTATATTTGGAAGTAATCAGAACTTTTAATCTCTTACCCGAATTAACCATTTTTAGAAGTTTACAGCCTCTTTGTACATGTGGTTGGACTAGGTTGAGTGTTAACACTGTGAATGCTTTCTTTTCTTTCCACAGTGCATGACTCCTGATCAGCTGATGATATTCTGCAAAGCAGGCATTTGTAATAATAATACTAGGGTTAGGGTAAATGTTGTTAGTATTTTAGGAATCACTGGCAGCGTCCTAGCCAAAGAAGATGGTACTCTTGAAACCCTTAAGGTAAAACAATTAATTTTCATCAAAAATATGTGAAATAATTAGAAATGGGCATAGAGTTAAGGTGGATGTAGAATTTTTTTTCAAGTGACATCATCAGTAGACATTGGTTTGGATCTTGAAAAGCCAAGTCAGATTTTGCCACTTAATTTTAATCCAGAGAAACTTTTTCAAAAATAAATGTGCCTTCACTGAAAAACTAAATTTCAAAATTTTTAAAGATGTCTTTTTCCTGTGGTATTAAAATGTATGCATATTTCCTGCTGTCAAGAGATGAACCACCTAGTTTTCTTTGCACACTAAATTAAAAATGCAGTTAAAAAATGTTGGGCTGAGCCCCAGTGGCGTAAGTGGTTGAGTGAGGGATTGCGGCCCGCGGACATGGTGGTTCAAATCCAGCAGCTGCTCTCAGGAGCAGCACTGGGTAGCTCCCCAAACCACCAGAGAGCAGTGATGCCCCCCAAAAAATGTTATTCATTTTCTTTATTCATTATTCATACATAATTCTGTAAATTTTAATCAACAGCTGTAGGAGTGCCACTGAACTAAGTCATGGTTTGAAATCACCAGTGACTTCTCAGGAGGAAGCTGGGACTTTCCACTCTTGTCAAGAGTTAGCAGTCTTCAAAACCCACAGGGGCAGTTCTAGTCTGTCCGATAGGTTTGCTCTGAGTCAGAATCGACTTGATGGCAGTGAGTTGAGTTTTAACCCGCTAGCAACTTTTTAAGTAATTTAATGATTTTTTATTATGGTTATAAAAATATTTGCCATTTGAGAATTTTTACATATATAATTCAGCAACATTGCATTTTTCATATTGTATGACCATTATTACTACACTTTCCCATATTTTAACACCATGAAATTCAGTGTCCCTTAAGCACTCACTCCCAGTACCCTCCTCTATAAGCTTTGGTATCTATATATTTGCATATTTTACAAAAATTAAGGTCATTTGTGGGTTTTTTTTTGCAAACACACATGTTTGCAAGATTTCATACAAGTAATAAAAAGATTCATGTGTGGCACATATATCAGAACTTTGTTTCTACCTTGAACTGAGGAATATTCATTGTACATCTATACTGCATTTTGTCTATCCATGTGTCTGGAGGTGACCCAATTACTTTGATACTTTTAAAAAATGGTTCATGGATACAACAAAAAAATCTAGAAAAGTAAGGAAAGGATATAAAGTGAAAAAATTCACCATCACCCTAAATTCCAGTCTCCCACTGCACCCAGGGGCGGCAGGCACTCTTAGCATTTTCTTCTCTATCGTTCTTGGGAATATATAGATACAGGTACGTGAAAGAGTATATGGCTCTGTGGGTTTACGTACACATCCATAAATAAATTTTTATATGTATAATTTTCAAATTCAACGCTAGAAGAACAGCAAGTTTTCTCAGGTATATGTTTAAAAAATGTTTTTGTTGACATTTTCAAACAAATGTAGAGAGAATGCTGAGTTTTGTATACCCTTCAAGTCGATTTAACAGTTACTAACATTTTGCCATATGATTTCCTTGCTGAGTATGTTAAGTGTATCCTGGTAATTTGCCCCTGTTTATTCAGTATGTACCCAATAAGTTGGGGCAGTTTATTAATTACAAATTACTTATTATACCTAACCAAATTAATAGTAATTTTTTAGTATTTCTGCTACCTTGTCTATATTCACTTTTTTCCCAAAGAAGATGAAATTGTTTTTTGTCCTTTTTGTTGTTATTTTAGAGAATTATATAATTTTAAAAGGAGAAGATTTGGCTGAGCCCGGTGGCGTAGTGGTTGTGCGTGGGACTGCGGCCCACTGGGTTGGAGGTTCAAATCCAGCAGCAGCTCTCGAGGAGCAAGGCTGGGCCTCCTATTCCCACCACCAGAGCAGTGACCCCTCCCCCCCAAAAAAGGAGAAGATTTGTTTTATGTTTTGCTCTCTCTTTTCTTATTGTTACAGATAAGGTTTCTATACCTGTTGGCACCAGGAGGAAAGCTTTTTTGAGGGAAGAATGGATTGGTTTATGAAACCATCTTTATACAGCATTTAAAATACTTATGTTGAAGACTCACCTTAGAATATTTGACTGTAATGATTGTTTTGTTGTCTCCAGACCATCGGATGCTTTCTGCTTGAAGTTGCCACCAAAGATCCTTCCCTTGTAGTGGCAGGTGAAGCTCTGGATGCCCTGTTTGATGTTTTTGCAGATGGTAAAGAAGCTGAAAGAGCTTCACTTCAGATGAAATTGTTATCCGCTCTGAAAGAATTCCAGCCAGTTTTCAAAATGAAGGTATGTTCCATTTTACTTAGAAATGCAGTGGAAATGAGGGTCCGTATAGTGGCTCTCTTACAGGGTTAGTGGCATGTGCATGACAAACAGTGCTCTAAATTGAGAACAAAACAGTGTCTTAATAAGTTCCTCTTTTCATTACCAGTTGGATAATGTTATCAGTGCTTCAGACATATAACGATTGTATAAATCTATAAATGCTGTAGCTTACAAAGCACTTTTACATACTATAAAATGAGACCTAGTATCAACTGATGCATCAGAAGCTGTCCTTTGCGGACCCCTGTGATCTGTACATACCTAACTAACTGCATACATACCCACCTCTCCTCTCCAAACAATTCTGACACTAACTGTACCTCCCACAACACTCCATTACTACTTCTGTTCAGGGTGTGATAATCCACTGCCTTGGTCATAGAGAATTCAGGGATCATATTTATAGTTAGATAATCTATTAAGGAACCAGCTATAACTCAATGTTCAGGTCAGGGAGTCTAGAGGCAAAATTTCCTACCTTCAGTGCAGTGCACCTTTATCAGCTCTTTTCACAGACTGTGCCTCCTTTTCCCCTGCCCTGAGGAGTCTCCTCTTGCCTCGCAGAAGAGACTTCTGTTGGCCCTGTGGTGTGTCACCACTGACACTGCCAATGGGCCCCTTCTGAGTCTGTCGCCACCTTCAGTGTTAACAGCCCTTGACCTGTGTTACAACTCCCCTTACCGCCTCTAGTTGTTCTGGTGCAGCTGCTTTCATCTTTTCTTTCTGAAAAACCTTCATGAAGTTGGATACTTAAATATTCAAATTTCTTGTCAGTTTCAAGGTTTTTATTCATGGGATGGGACCCCAGGAATTGAAGGAACTCTTAGAAGAACACATCGGTCATTTGTAAAGTCGACCAATTTCTGCAAGATGCATACCAATCAGGAGGCATACTGTAGTTCGGGACCAAAGAAAAAGTATCAAAGCTAATTTCTTTACAAGTTCCTCAGGAAAGATCAGTCAACCTGGCAAAAGTAACAGACCCTCAAAAGTAGAAAACTACAAGTTAACTCCTTTGGGTTTAGAGGAAAAACCTCTCATGCTGTTTTGCCAAAGAACCCGGCTATTCTCTGCTATTTTAAAGGAATTCATTTTACCACTTGTACATTTATAATTTATTTTTTTATGTAATACATTGTAGGCCAATTTCTTTGTTCTGGTGGATCTTTATGCTGTTCTGAAACAAAGCAAATCCGGACTGCTCTGAATTAAATAATGCATCTTCCTTCACTAGCCATATTGATTGGTTGGTTGATAATTTCATCAGAAATATCAAAACTAACTTGGAATAAAAAAAATTAAACATAACAGTTTTGGTAGCAGAGAGGAAGAGCAGTAAGTTTTAAAAACAAATGTGGATCAAACCACTAATTGGTATCATGGCTGTTTAACAAATGTAGATTTTACATTTTCCTCATATCAAATTCTCAATTTTAAGTTTATATAATTTTTAGCAAAAGAAATAGTGAAAAATTTTCATCACCCCCCCCTTCAATAATTTTATTTATTCCACTTTGTCTATTGCAAGGAAACTGGGAAGGTATGCTGAAAGTAATTTACAATCTGCCAAATTCAACTCCTTGAATTTTAAGATATTAATAAAGGAAGCTATTTTGGATATCATCTAATTCTTGCACAATATGATTAACACTTAGAGATAACTGAATTAGAGACATATATACTGTTTTCCTTAAAATAATTATTAAGGGCTGAGCCCCGGTGGCGTAGTGGTTGTGCGCTGGACTGCGGCCCACTGGGATGGAGGTTCAATTCCAGCTCCACAGGAGCAAAGGCTGGGCCTCCTACTCCCACCACCAGAGGGCATTGATGCCCCCCCCAAAAAATCCCAATTATTAAGGGGTTTCTTTTTATGTGCAGAGAAGAGCAAGAATGACCATTCCATGAACCTCCAAGTTCACCACATCCTGACTTTCTCAAGTCTCCCCAAGTTTCTTAACATGCTGTTTAGTAGGGCTTTTTTTCTTTTTCTTTTAAATTTTTAATTGTCGTTTTGGTGTAAGTTTACAGAGCAAATTGATTTTCCATTTAATGATTGTGTTAGTCCGGGTAGACTAGAGGAACAAATTTCATAGACACACATATAAATATAAGGAAAAGGTTTATATGCAAGAGAAACAGGACATTGAGCCCAGTCCAGTTCAAAGTCATAAGTCCGATATTAACCCATATGCCCAAAATCAATCTGTAAAGTCTCCTTCCAACTCACGAAGTTACAGGTCAGTGGGTGCAGAATCCCGGCGCTGGCAGGGGTCTCCACATGGCTCCTCGCTTCCAGGGCTCAGGGTCCATCAACAGCAGAAGTAACTCATCGCTGGCAGAGGTCTCCATGTGGCCCCCCCAGCTTCAGAGGTCTGGCTCCATCAGGGCAAAGCCCAGTGGTCTCTCTGCTGGTTCCTCCAACTTCTCAGATGCTGCCATCTTGTCTTCTCCGTGATTAATTGTCTCTGAGACTAACTCCCAACAACTGGGGAGATAGCTTCTTATCTTCACAAGGGAAATATCGCGAGATTTCCCAAAAGTCTCAGGAGAAAGCAATGCCCACACAGAGGCCTCATTAGCTACTCAATAGCTGTCTCCAGATTAACAGGCTAGACTCCACCCCTACATTTCAATCATAAAATTAACATAAGCACATGACTGCCACAATGATATATATACGTTTTGATTTGTGACATATTGAAGTCCCTACAGTAGACCATTGCTCTTCTTGCTTCTTTTGTCCCACTTGCCATGTCCACACTCAAATTCAGTTTTCGTAACCCTTCCTGCCTCCTGAGTCTCTTTTTTGGGGGAGTGGGGGCATTGCTGCCTTCTGGTGGGAGTAGGAGGCCCAGCCTTGCTCCTTGAGAGCTACTGCTGGATTTAAACCGCCAACCCAGTGGGCCACAATCCCGCACACAACCACTACGCCACTGGGCTTCAGCCCCTCCTGAGTTCTTTTGTTCTTAGATAATTGGCTGTTTAAAATTATGTAATTTGGGGGCTGAGCCCCGGTGGTGTAGTGGTTGTGCGCAGGACTGCGGCCCACTGGGATGGAGGTTCAATTCCAGCTCCACAGGAACAGAGGCTGGGCCTCCTACGTCCACCACCAGAGAGCAGTGATGCCCAAAAACACACAAAAAAAAATTAGGTAATTTTGAGAAATAAAATTTTAATCATTTGTATTTAAATCTTCATCAAAAATGGAAATTTGCATATGAAATTATCATACTTGTTTTCCAATATGTATTTTGTCTAGCAAGTCCCAAAGACAGCTCATTTTTCATTTACTCTTGGTTTTCAGCTAAATGCAATTGATTGTATACATAGAAATTTGAGTTTTCAGAAAAAAGACATTTTTTTTTGTTTGAGAAAGAAAGAGCTTTTTATAAAAGATCAACTGTACATTGAGAAAACATCCCAGCCCAATTCAGACCAAGTCCATAAGTCTGACACCAGCCCACATATGACACCATGTGTATATGATGAATTCCTCCTCAGACCCACGCAACACATGCAATGATGCCAAATGCAGGATGATCAAAGGCCAGTGGGTGAAAAGAGTTGTGGAAGCATCACAGTGCTGGCATTGGCCTCCACCTGGCTCCCTCAGCTCGAGGGCTCTGCTCCTTCAGTGTGGCTCCATGTAGCTTGTGAACAGTAATGTCTGCATAGAGGTTGTGTCTGGCCTCCAGTGAGCTATTTATCTCATTCTTGCCTCCAAATAAGGTCATCACACCGCGACTTGATGGACAGGCTAGACTCCATGTCTTTGCAAGTTGACAGGAGATTATCTAATTGCCACAAAGTACAAGATATGAATGTAGCTGGATCAGGATATAGTAAAATTCAGAAACAGAAGAGATTATTTTTCTGTATTTGTCTATAATGGATTATTTGTCTTTTTTACACTGAGAATTTTCCTATATGAAGAGAAAATATGTGTAAAATCGATTAATTTATTGATTCATTTGACTATTAAATAGCTTCCCCAAAAAGACATTTATTTTATTTATTTATTTATTTTGGTTTTTTGGGGCATCACTGCCCTCAGGTGGTAGGAGTAGGAGGCCCAGCCTTTGCTCCTGTGGAGCTAGAATTGAATCTCCATCCCAGTGGGCCGCAGTCCCGCGCACAACCACTACACCACCAGGGCTCAGCCCAAAAGACATTTTTAAAATAGTTTTTGTTTTGTAGGAAAAAATGTAACACATGCTGTGTATGTCTTCAATCTCATTACAGCTAAAGTCCTTGTTGCTTTAATATTGGTTTGCTTTTAACATTTTCATGATTTACCATATTGCATTTAAAATTCAAGTAATAAAAACATAAAAAAATTCAAGTAATAGCTACTATATAGAGAGGTAAATAAATTCTCAAAGAAAAATCAACTGGATAATTTATTCTTAATCCTGTTGAAACTTGTATTTATTATATGTATACTGATTTTTATGTAAAACTTTTTGTATAAAATGAAAGAATTGTGTTAAAGCCTTAGAGTAGATGTTTTTTTTAATTTTTTCTTTCATGAAAATAGCCAAAGATAATATTTTGATAATTTATACATGTATAATTCAATGATATAGGTTGCATTCTTCAAGTTGTGCAGCCAGCCATGTTTGCTATCTTTTTCTAATATATTCTGCTACCAATATTTTAAACACACTGTCCCCTGTGCCTCTTACCCACAGCCTTTTTGGTTGCCATTGCTAGTTTGACCAACAATTCTTTAAAAGAGCACAAGTCAAAAGAGAGATTCTTTACAATAATTCAGATAAATTGTTGTTCTATATATACTTTTACTAAGGTTGTATTTAAATACAATACAGTACATTGTACTAAGTAACTAGTAGTAGTTTACAGTGTGTCCTATAGCATCATCTAGTAGCTGTCAGAAATGTTAAGTTCTCAGGTCAAGAATTCATAAATCCCCCCTTTTATTTTCTAATAAGCCTTCCAAATGATACTGTGGCACTAAAGTTTCAAAGCCACTCCTCTAAACTAGGGGGCAGTATCGACTGGAACTACTTACCATTGCATAAATAGTCACTGTTCTAGTTTAACCGCACTGAATTCAAGATATACTGTGGTCTTTAGCTGATTTTTAAAAATTGATTTAGTCCTTTTTCACTAGGTAGTCATGTTAAAGATATATGGTTTTTTTTTTTTGGGGGGGGGGGTGGCATTCCTGCCCTCTGGTGCTCATGGGAGCTACCGAGCCTCGCTCCTGGAGAGCTGCCACTGGATTTGAACCGCCGAGCCCGTGGGCCGCAATCCCGCACTCAACCACTACACCATTGGGGCTTAGCCCCAATACATATTTTATAGTACATTTCATTTCCACCACTTGTCGGTCAGCTTGTCGTACTCTGGTGGCAGCTTACATGATGCTGGAAGCTGTGTCACTGGTAATTCAGATCCCAGCATGGTCATGTACATGAACAGGTCTCAACAGGGCTTCTAGACTAATAAGAACAGACTATAAAGAAGGAATAATAAACTGTCGTTCAGAGAGATTAGCTACTGGAAACGTTATGTGTCGCATCAAGAGGTCAAATGCCCTTATGAGTAAAAGCAACATAAGAAGCATGGTGAGGGTGGCACAAGTCTTAGCTCTGTGGGTCCTAGCAACAGCCAAGAGGTAAATGCGCCTGCTCCAGTATAATGTAGAAGTGAAAGGACTTTAAATCCCAGCAGATGTCTTGCTTAGAAGATGCTTAAATACATCCTAAATTACTTCTTCAATTTAAATGAATTAATATTTATCAGGTCACATGGTTTTCCTTTTTTTTTTTTTTTTGGCAGATGCATAAAGAAGGGAGAGACAAATGTAGTCCAGAGCAGCTGTGTGTTCTCAACAACGTGAAAACAAATCTGAGAAGGTTCATTACTTATCAAGAAACTGTTGAAAAAAAAATGCTGTCTTCTTAAACCATCAAAGGAGGTTTTCCTTTGATTATATACAAACAGGTTTCAAAAAACTTGTGGAAAAATGAATTTAAAAATAATGGATAATGTTTTCATGAACTTTTTAAAGCTATCTCATATGTTTCTGAAAATACCAGTGTTCTATGCATTAATATGAAGTGCATAAGCCTTTAGGCTATATCAACTTTTTAAAAGTTCTATGTGGCATTTCTAATACTCTCTGATCAATTTTTCTGGTCACATATTTCAATCACTGGAAACAAGGAATCTCAGAGGGTCCTTAATTAATTTATGACCAGTAAAGAAACTTCCAATCATGTTCTTCTTGAATTTTGTAAAATAAAAAATCCAAAGCATTGCTTGGCTGTTCTTTTTAGTCAGTATCATGAATCTTGACCAGAAAGATGATGGCAAGCTTTTTAAAGCATTTATTTTGGTATAAAGTTTGCCAGTTATTATCCTTTGTGAAGAAATGAATTAGTTAAATTTCTATTTCAGTATTTAATCTATTTTACTAATCATGTAACTGAGGTAATTGTCATCCTCTGTACTTTTGAACTTATTAGTAATTGCTCTGTGGCATCTTCCTTGATTTGCTTTGCTACAGAATATTAAGAAATATTTTTAAATAAATAGCATTTTAATTGAAACATTGTCTTAGAAAATGTTATTTAAAATAATAGCTAACCCTCTTCTGGAGTGTTTTCTTGCTCATGGTTATTGCTTTGGGTATATGTGAAGCCTTGCAGCCTGTCAGTTGGTCATATTCTGGTGGCTGGTGTGTTACTGTGCTGCTAGAAGCTCTGTCAGTGGTACCTCAAATACCTACAGGGTCACCAAAGTGAACAGGTGTCAGCAGAACTTCCAGACCAAGAACAAATTATAAATAAAAAAGAGGCTTTTCATTTTTGAGGAATTGGCCATTGGAAAACATTGTCGGTAGCAGCAGAATTTTGTCAGAAAATCATAATGGCTTACTATGCTTGGAATGACGTAATGAAGAGGAATGGCTTTGCATTCATCGATAAAAAGGACATTTCAAGATCTACCTTGAAGTATAGTGCTGTCAGTAATAGGATTGTATCTTATTTACCTTCAAGGAAACCCAATCAATACAGCTATTATTCAAATTTATGCAACAACCACTAAAGCTATTGATGAAAAAATGGAAGAATTCTACCAACAGTTTCAGTCTGTGTTTGATCAAATGTGCACTTAAGATGAATTGATACTTATTGACAAATGTGATGCAAAAGTTGGAAACAGAAGAAGCAACAATAGTTACAAAAAATGGTCTTGGTGATAAAAAGAAAAAAAACTCGAGATCACATGAAAGAATTTTGCACAACTTTTTCATAGCAAATACCTTTTTTCCCAACAACACAAATCGTGACTATATATATATATATATATATATATATATATATATATATATATATATATATATATAGTCTTCTCCAGAGAGAATCAGTAGAAATCAAATTGACTACACATATGGGACAAGATGATGGAGAAGCTCAGTTATCAGCTAAAACCAGACAGGGGCTGACTGAGGATCTGACCCCAATCACTTATGTTGATATTTCAAACGAGTCCATGCAAGCCTAAATACAACCTCGAATATATGCCACCTGAGGTTAAGACCATTTCATGACAGGTTTGCTGAACTCAACACTTAATGACAAAAGACCTGAAGCTGTGGATGACATCAAGAAAATCATGAAGAGCACTTCTGACAAGGTGGCACTAAGAGGACCACATTGGGAACCTTTTGGCAAGCATTAAGCTTGGGAAAGTCTCTGGGACTTATGAGTAACCCTCGCAGCACTCCAGAGCTCTATTCCAACAACTTCTCCCCAGCACTATCCCATCTTGGCCCCATTGCAGAGATTGTGGCACTACAGTGCCTGTGCCTGGACTATCTCTCGCACCCACTCACGAAGTAGATCCAGGTGGTCACCTAGCAAGCATTTCAGCCTGCCCACAGACTCCCTTTCGTGTATCATCCTTGAGAGGAATTTTCTTCATGGTTCCAGATTTTTTCCAGCTTCTGAAAAAGACCACTGGTTCTTGAGTACTCCAAAGCATGGGTGGAACTTACCTTTTCAAAGCTTTCTTTGCAGGTGTGGCCTAAACCCATCTAAAGATGAAATTTTAGGGACTGAGCCCTGGTGACATAGTGGTTGTGCACGGGACTGCGGCCCACTGGAATGGAGGTTCAATTCCAGCAGCGGCTCCACAGGAGCAAACGCTGGGTCTCCTACTCCCACCACCAGAGGGCAGTGATGCCCCCCCCCAAAAAAAGATGAAATTTTAGTGGCTGAAAGCAAGTGGGTTTACAAGCTTTCTATTTTCATACTAATCAATAAGCAGAAGAAATCAGAATAAGCAAAATAGAACCAGATACAAAATTCAATTGGAATAAACAAATAGAACCAGATACTAAATTCAATTCTTAAAACCAGATCAATCTTTATCTAGCTCATCCAAATCCTTATCTAAAATAATCGATTTATACAAAAATATGGCAGTAAGTCTCTAAGAGCATTAAATAAGAGCCAGGCTTTCTGTAGGGCATTTTCTTTAAGCAGCATGGTTTCTGAGAAATATCAAATGACAATTTCTACCCCTGAGCTCAAAATATACATTAATCACATTTATTTTAGCCATTTTAAACAGGAATAACCAAAGACTGCAACCAAACATAATAATTAAAATTTTAACTTACTATGTTCTTTCCACAAAACCACCAAGTAAACTGGCTTTATCTGACTTCTGGCTAGCCAAAGAAAAACTACCATGCAGGAAAGGTCATCGTATGATTTGTTTCTCCAGTGCCCCACTTCCAAGGTACAATCTGGGGGAACTAAAGAAACAAATCCACAGAAATTCATTTATGTATAAGAGTTTTCTATATAGGGTAAATGTACATTGAAAAAGCATCCTAATTAGTCCAAGCTCCTAAGTCAGACTTAGCCCATATATCCCACACCAATCTACTAAGTCTTCTTCAAATTCACAACACACCACACAATGATGTTGAATGCGGGTGGATCACAGGCCAGTGGATAGAAAGTCTTTGAATCCAGTGGAGGTGTATTTCAGCGATGATAGGGGTTGCCATATAGCTGCTCCAGCACCCAAGGCTGCATCAGGGTTGGTCCATGTAGCTTGTCCTTGCAGGAAGTGAGCCCTGCCAGCTGAAGCAGGGAACTGGCTATGGCAGCTGTACCTTGGTCCGACTTTCAGAGAGCAAGAGAACCGAGAACCAGAAAGGTGAGACAGCCATTTCTCTCTTCCCCCTTCAATTAACCCCACTTGTGTTTATCGGCCAGATTGGCACAATACACCTTACCTATCTCACCGTGTGATCAAGCTGCATAGTGCCGCCCTTGCTGCCCACCTGCACTGCCTGAGAGGAACTGTCCTGCCTGAGGAGAAAGTAAACCTCTAGTAATTTAAGAGAAGCAGTCTGATCCCACAGTGCATCTGGCTACAGGTAGCCCTCAGAATCATTTTTTAAAATTCATTTTAAAAATTATTCATTTACTTTTATTTTGATCATTTTATTGGGGTTCTTACAGCTCTTATAACAATCCATCAAGTATTATTCTAAAAATTAAAAAAAAATGATTCCTACTAGCCTTCCAGAGAGCTAACTTGGAGTTCCTGATTCCCAGGGAAATGGCACCGAGTCCCTCCAAAGCAACACGCTAACAACAACTGCAACAGCACCCTCTACAAGCAAGGGAAACAAAATGCATCAATGGAGGAAAACCGGAACCTAAAGTCACTCATAAAAGAAGCGCACGTTGGGCGAGCCCCGGTGGCGTAGTGGTTGTGCACGGGACTGCGGCCCACTGGGACGGAGGTTCAATTCCAGCAGTGGGGCTGGGCCTCCTACTCCCACCACCGGAGAGCAGTGATGCCCCCCACTTAAAACAAAAAAACAAACAGACAAAAAACAAAACAAAAGCACATGTTGAAGCGCCATGGAAATATTCCTTAGAGTCATACAGGATACAAGGGAATCAATTTGGGGAAAGGATGAAGCAATGAAAAAAAGAGTCCATGTACTGAAGGGAGGTAGAGTAGCACCTCGGCCCTCGGTGCTAATCCGTTCTAGAAGGAGCTTCAAGATGTGATAGAGTCGCGTTCCAAATCAACTTTTCCTGTAAGAAATAACTGAAAATTGAGTCATCCAATCTCATCTGTCAAGGTTTTATCCCAACCTTGCCTTTTTTTTTTTGATTATTGTACAGATTTATTATAAGCACTAAATAAACTTAAATCTTCTTAAAAGGTGCACACTAATTGGGTGCCTTTTGTTCCACTGCAAATCAAACAATACTTGACAAGTTTCTTCATTACACAGACGAGGGCTAACATCACACTAGATAGTAGAATTTTACTCTAACCACAAGTATGGAAGGATTAAAAAGTTCAAGGAGAAATGGAATAGAAATATAGCAGAATAGTCTCATAAACTTTTTTAGTCCCCTTGTTTAATAAGAGAGAAGCCTTGTGATTAAGTGGAAATTGCGATTTAGGGAAAGGGTGTGGTTTTTAATAATGGAGTCAATCTTACTAATACTGGGAAAATTTTACTGGTCCAGTGTTTCCATAAACTGCAGGGATTCATATTCTAATGATATTCATATATGACATAAAAGCTAATTAAAGAAGCCTCATAATGCTGGGCCTGGGAGGTTAGGATCATAATCTGGGCAGAACATAGTCCAAAAAAACAATGCTTGACATCCTATGTTGGCGAGTAGCCCCTGGGATCTTAAAAGCTGGTGAGGGGTTCATTTGAGGTGCAACCATGAGTCTCTCTGTGTTTGGAGAAAGAAGAGTGAAGACAATGAAAAACCTGTGTAAATAGCTATCCCAATGGACTGGTGGAGCACATGGACCTTGGCATCCATGACTCTGAGATCAGAAAGACTAGATAGTGTCCAGCTGCCCTCACGGACATCTCTGAGAGGGATCATTATAGAAATGATGGAGTGAGGAGGGAAAAAAAAGTGGGAGAAAACTAAAAACCATTTTAAAAGAGGGGGGAGACAGATTTATTGGTAAGAGAGACTGGTAGAGCCCCCCAGGTCCATGGTCCTTAGTCACTACTCTTCATGCTTGAAAGGAAACTCAACTGGATGGCTCAATGTTTACTCAACCAGCAGACAAATCTATACGGTAAGCTACAGCGGCAGGGAAACACACATCCCTTAGCATAATCAGCTACTGGAACCCTTGCCTTTTAATACAAAACATTACACAGAACTTTCAGAGTAAATAAGTGCAGAGTTAAATAATATATTTTAAGTAAGAAACACAACATTAAAGTTTTTAACTACAGTATGGCCTTTGTTATTGATGAGGTTCTGGATCTGTGGACACAGAAGTGAAAAGGAATTAAGGAGAGAGTTTGGAAGGGAAATCTTCTTCTATAAAAATCAACTGGTAGCTGCTTTTCAGGAGTTTTTTCCCTTCTTTCCCTTTTCTCATTAGGACCTGGCTGACTTTATCTTAAAAAAAAAATCTGTCTAATGTGGCTTGCTGTTGGCATTTCCTTAACTTTTCTAAAAGGGTTTACTAAATTATCAACAATATTGATATCACGGTAAACCAGTTCCTTATCATGATGATTCTTTTAAAAACACTTTCTTAGGATCCGTGATCTTTATCTAAAAACTGCACCAAAAGCCACAAACACTAAGAAAATGATAGCAAAGTGGTTGGAACACCACAGCAAAAGGTTTAAACAATGTGTATTAAGAACGCCAACTAACACTGAGTGACCAAAATATGAATGGCTGTTGTTTACAAAGATAGCATTCATAAGGTTGGATTATGATGTTTTGCTTGAGCTTCAATGCAAAATTTTGTTGGCATTTCATGTCAAAATACAATTATGTCAAGTACTAATGCAGTTAAATACCGGGGTTCTACTTTACAAAAGTTAAGGGAGCAGGCAACAGAATCATTCTTGTATTGTGGTAAGATTGAAGTAGGTCTCATTACAAGAACGATTTGCTTTAATATTGTGGCAAAGTGTGATACTCACCTGCCAACACACTCACCAAAGACATAAGTAAATGTGGGTGTGGAATGCTGATGGTGCCCAGCTATTAGAAGATATGAAAGAACTAAAGAAAAAAATCGAGTCTCAAGCTGCAATATTGAAAAATTCTGTGTTCAAGATATAATGATGCGGGACACATCCAAAGAAGATGATAACAATACATGGTCGCTCCACTACATAGAACTTGTCAATATTTCACCATTTCAGGATGCCAAAACCCATGGTGCTGGAGGCAGAAGTCCAAGCTACACTGAAAGCATCAGTCAAAAACAAAGTTCCAAGGATTGATGGAACACCATTGAAATGTTTCAAGTGATGAAGCACTGTAAGCACTTACATGACTCTGTCTAGAAATGTGGAAAACAAGCCATCTGGCAAACTGGAAAAGATCCTTTTTTGTACCCATTTCAAAGAAAGGTTACTCAACAGAGTGCACAAATTACAGAATGATTAATATCACATGCAAATAAATGTTTGCTGAAGATAGTCAACAACAGTTGACATTGACAGGGAGCTGCCAGAAATTCAGGTTAGATTCAGAAGACATAGAACAAAGAATATCATTGTTGAGGTCTGAGAGATCTTGACTAAGCACAGAAAATATCAGAAATATGTCTACTTGAGTTTAATTGACTATTTAAAGGCATTAATTGTGTTCATGTGTAACCTGTATCTAGATCAAAAAGCAGTTGTATTAACAGAAAAGGGGAATAATGCGGGATTTTAAATAAATGTGCAATAAAAAATGCTCATGTTCATTATCAATAGGAGAAATACAAATTAAAATGATGAAATAATATCTCACAGAGACGTTCTTAGCAATTAAAAGTAAAGGAATCCTGTAGAACAGGGCTCCTCAAACTTTTTAAACAGGGGGCCAGTTCACAGTCCTGCAGACCGCTGGAGGGTCTGACTATAGTTTAGAAAAAAAAAAAGAACAAAATCACTGCTGGCGGGATGAGCCGGCTGCTAAGCAGGGCAGTAGTGGCGGCAAAAACACCTGCAGGCCAGATAAATGTCTTCAGCAGGCTGCATTGGCCCGTGGGCCATAGTTTGAGCACCCTTGAGAATATATGGACATATTGGCAACTCAGACTTAACTGGTAGGTCTGTAGAACTGTATAACCACTATGGAAGTTGCTATGACACTTCCTTAAATAAATACAACTAGCTACCTTATGATTCTGCAGTCCGTTTACTGGGTATATACCTTAAGGAAACACATAAAACAAAGAGACATTGTATACCTAAGTTAATACAGCAATTTCCATCAGAGCAAAAGGAAAGAAATAACCAAAACTCTGATCATAGAGGAATTGATGCACAGATTCTGGTACATTCATACAACAGAATATTATGCATCAGTAGAAAGCAATGACAATTCTTTTTTTCCCCCTTGTTGGAGGATAAAACATTTATTTGCATGGAAACACCTGTAATTCGTCATGCTTAAACATGTGCATAAACTTCCAAAAAGACACTGTATAGTAAGCAGATCAACACATTGTAAACTTACAATCTCATCAATTAAGCTTAGAACAAATATGCCATTTTAGACTTCAGAGTTACATTGAGTTCTGAAACGAAACAAAAGCTGCTGCTGCTGCATGCAGATCTTATCACCCCCAAATAAGACAGGCATTAAAAAGTCAGTCAAAACTTCTTCAGCCCAATGACACGGATGCTTTCTATTTTTGGTTAAAGTCCCCTGGAACAGTTACACAGATTTCAAACGGCAATAAGCGAGGAGAAAACATGCCAGTCTAACAGAAGCTGTCTTCAAAGTGGATATTTTGCATTTTCTCTTTCTGAACGACTGGGGCATGCAGCGCACCTCAGACAGGACGGCAGGTTCAAGGGCATGCTTTCTTTACCACATTGCTTTCTTTACCACAGGCCTTTGAAGCTACCTTCGGTTTGATACCGGGTACCGGCTTCTCCTACACATAGTGCAAATCAAATCCCGAGTGGCAAAACGACAGACTAGAGACCGCCACAGATCCACCCGCTTCACCACCTGGCACGGTGCCACACAGGACACATTGGTACATGGTAACCACAACGTCGGCTTAACTGGTGATGTGAAAGGCGGCACGGCGGTGGAGTGAGTGCAGGCTCACCACACAGCAGCCCCGGAGCAAGGCTCCGATGTTGTAGACGGGATCCGTGCCCCCTCTCTGAGTACTGAATGCCCACACCCCCGTGGGCATGGCAGGAGCGGCCACGGCCAGGAGATCCACCAGGAAGCTGCTGCTCCAGTACTGCTTTGCTACACACACCCAGGACAGTGGCAGGATGCTCTCCCACCTTTCCTCTGGGGAGGCGACCAAATCCAGCTCTTGCATGTGCTCCTTCTCTCGAGCTGGGTAGCTGAATGACAATTCTTTTTTTTTTTTGGGGGGGGGCAATCACTGCCCCCTGGTGGTCGTGGGAGCTACCCAGCCTTGCTGCTGCTGGATTTGAACCGCAAAGCCAGTGGGCCGCAGTCCTGTACTCAACCACTATGCCACCTGAGCTCCGGCCGGAATGACAATTCTTAAAACACCAGTAGACATGGATAAACTAAACACAATGCTTAGCAAAGTTAGTCAATCTTATAAATGTTTAATGACACCATTATTATAAGAAAAAAGTACTTCTCACATCAAAGGGTAAGATTTTGACTCCTATGAGGCCAGGGACAGGCCATATATAAAATCATTATATATATAAATCAATATATAATCAATATAAAAGGTATTTGATAAATAGACACTTAAAAATATATAGACTTTGTCTTCATAATTGCATCCATAACTGATACTTAGAACTACCTTTCTCTGCTACCCATTCTTTATTTTCTTTTCCCTCTGTCAGCACCTCGGCTGGTGGTGATTCTTTGGCTGGTGGGGTGATGCAGACCTTCATTCCTGTGGATTCTGCATCATTGGTCATCAATTCAGAATTGGGTTGCGGTAGTTTGCCATTTACTCTCATCACAGAGCATGGGAGTACCCAGATCTATATTATGTAGCAACAATCCAATTTTCTCTTTACAATCGGGGTCAATCACACCACTCAAAACAGTAACACCCTTCTACTTTACCCCTTGATCCAGAGGAACAAAATCAATATAAAATCATTTTATATATATATATATATAATCATATATATATATATATAATCATCTATATAACTATATATATATATATGATTAAACCGAATAGAGAAGAAAAGCCAGGACACAGGAGTAGATAAGTTTATACGTGGAGGTACCCCATCCCCCAAATCCAGAAAACTCTGCTGGATGCAACTTTCATAGTCCACATTTCTTCCCAGTAGGCAAGCATCAAGAAATTGGCTCTGAGTTAGTGCACACAGTGGTATTGCTTGGGAAGGTTCTCTCTGGTCACAGAATTTTTTTCATAAAAGCAATTTTGCTCAAACTCCGTTTTTTGTAATGGCTGATTGAAGCGAACTGTGTGGCTGTGTGATTTTGTTTCCTGCTTGGGAAAGATGCCACAGAAACTATTGTGATGGTGAACACAGCTTACAAAGACAGCACTATGGGAAAAACTCAAGTGTATGAGTGGATTTCTCATTTCTAAAAAGAAATGTTGATGACAAACCTCATTCTGGATGTCTGTCAACTTCCCTAACAAATGAAAATGTTGACTCATAGTGCATTTGGAATTCATTCCACCAGATTTGACTGTTAATCAAGCTTTCTATTTAGCGGTTCTGAAAAGATTCCATAATAGTGTTGGACAAAAAAGGCCAGATTTGTGGCAGACAGGAGACTGGTTTGCCACCACCACAATGCACTTGCTCATGCAGCCATCTCGGTGTGCTAGTTTGGGCGAAGGGGGGTGGGGGAACCCAGTATGCCTCTTTTGCCCCCATGTACCTTACTCACATGACCCTGCTCTGTGTGACTTCTTATTATTTCCAAGAATGAAGAGGGGCCTGAGCACTGATGGTGTAGTGGTTGTGTGCGGGACTGCGGCCCACTGGGGACGGAGGTTCAATTCCAGCAGTGGGACTGGGCCTCCTACTCCCACCACCGGAGAGCAGTGATGCCCCCCCTCAAAAAAAAAAAAAAGAATGAAGAGGGACGTGACAGGACAGTGATTTGATATTGTCAAAGAGGTGAAGGGAGAAAAAGGGAGGCGCTGTCAGCTAACCAAAAGATAAGTTTGAAAAGTGTTTCCAGAATGAAATTGCAGGTTTGACAAATGTATTTAGGGTAATGAACAGTGCTTTGAAATGATAAGGTAGTTTTGTAAAAAAAAAAAAATTAAATGCATAGCTTGGGATGTTACCCTCTCATACAGTCAAAAGGAATTAGCAAAACTGCCTGCACAGCAGTACAGAACACAGTCTAACTCCTGTTCTTTGTGGGTCTTTCTGACTCACATGATCACTAGACCCAAAGGCCAAAATAAGAAAGGAAGGTGAGGTGGTGAAGTGTAGCACAACCTAGTGTGGTGAAGCAAGTTGAGGTAGAACCTCACAGCAGAGTAATGGGAGGTGGCTGACTAGTGCTGTGGAGCATGGAGCTCAGTGGCAATACATGGGGAGTTGGCCTCCAGGTGCCATGACACTGCAAGGTGGAGTGCAGCAGTACGGAACTGCACAGCAAGGTGTGGTGGCCCACAAATGGGTCCAAAAGGTAATGTGCGTAGTATGGCCCACAGGGAGCACAACACGTGATGAGGCAAGGCAGCTGGATTAGGCAATGCACCAGTCAACCAATAAGGAGTGAGGGAGAGAGAAACTAGTCACCACAGACACACCTCTAAGGGAGTTACCAGGTTGCAACTCATTGACAAGTTAAAAACTGTGTCTTCTTACAGGTGCCATGTTAGCACCAAAAAACCCATCACAGTCCACCCCTTGTCAACTTGGCACTTGCACACAACTCTTTCAATCATACATCTATAAAAATTAATGAACTCATACTGGTATCTAACATCATACAGCTGGCACACATAAATGACAATCCACTGACCTTATTTGTATCTGGCATATTATAAATAAACAAGCGAAAATATTTGATAAATAGACACTTAAAAATATATAGACTTTGTCTTCATAATTGCATCCATAACTGATACTTAGAACTACCTTTCTCTGCTACCCATTCTTTATTTTCTTTTCCCTCTGTCAGCACCTCGGCTGGTCGTGATTCCTTGGCTGGTGGGGTGATGCAGACCTTCATTCCTGTGGATTCTGCATCATTGGTCATCAATTCAGAATTGGGTTGCGGTAGTTTGCCATTTACTCTCATCACAGAGCATGGGAGTACCCAGATTTATATTATGTAGCAACAATCCAATTTTCTCTTTAAAATCGGGGTCAATCACACCACTCAAAACAGTAACACCCTTCTACTTTACCCCTTGATCCAGAGAAATGAGGACCCCAAGATGGCCAGGGGACATTCTTAACGTCTAGTTCAATTAAATCAGTGTTGTTTCCAGGTGGGAGAATTCCTCCTTTCAAGGGATTTTGGGTCTGTAAACTGGGATCATGTCTGAGAATGATTGAGATGTTGTAAATCTCTATTCTGGTGATTTGAGTTGTATTGCTATTTTCTTGATCTAGAGTTCTTCCGCTTGTATAGATCAAGCAAATATTTTGTACCTTCCCCATGTATTTTGCTCCTAGAGACACTGTGGCTAAGTGGTCATTGCCATCATTCAGCACGAGGCAGATTACTCTTATTACAATTTAGACCTTGCTGTCTATTACAATAATTACATCCACTTTGTCTCTGTTGATTAAGTGCTGACACAGGTCCTCTACCACCGTACGGTGCAAATCAGCTCCATTGCAAGCAAGTATCTTGATTCAGTTAGCGTAATTCACACTGTCAAACCTGGGGTATGCAAAAATCAATCCCAGGAGTCTTCAGAGATTCTGGGGTCCCCTCAATAATTTGTCCCATGGTTTGGGAAAAGGTATGTCCTAAAAAAAATAAAGATAAAAGAAAAATATGTCCATGGAGGACTCCTTTTTGGGGTCTATTGGATTACTCTGATAGATCCATTCTAACATACCAGTTTCCCTGAGGCTTTAGATAACTTTTCCTACAGTGTGTCAAGATAGGTGAGGTACTTTATGTTGGCTTAATGTAGGTCATCTGGCAGCCTCTGCTTCAGTGAATCAACCAAATTAGACCATCTAAAGCTGAAACATCGAATTAAAATACTATGGCTTGGGTTTAGTGGAACTGCTTTTCAACATTTTGTTTTTGTTTTTTTGGTGGGCATCACTGCCCTCTGGTGGTCGTGGGAGCTACCCAGTGCTGCTCCTGAGAGCCACCGCTGGATTTGAACCACTAAGCCCGCGGGCCGCAGTCCCGCACTCAACCACTTACACCACCGGGGCTCAGCTGCTTTTCGACATTTTTAAGAGGTCGTTTTATACAGCAAAACAAAATCCTAAACAACTTCAATCTTTTCATTTGTTATGATGTTACCAACTGGTTCAACTGTGAGAATTTTAGTCAGCTGCATTGAATTGTAATCCTTACAGAAAGCCGAAATCCATGATCTTCATCAGCAAGTGCTTCAAGTCTTCACTTTTAGTAAGAAAGATTGTGTTATCTCTATATTGAAGATTGCTAATAAACTTTCCTCTAATACTGATGCTGCATTCTTCATAAAATCCAGCTTCTCTGATTATTTGCTCAGCATGTGGATTGAGTAAGTGTGGTGAAAGGATATAACCCTGAAACACACCTTTCCAGATTCTAAATCATTCAGTGTTCCCCTGTTCTGTTCACACAACTGCCTCTCAATCCATGTACAGCCTCTGTGTGAACACAATGAAGTAAGTGTTCTGGAATTCTCATTCTTCTCAAGGCTAAACATAGGTTATTATGATTCACACAGTCAAATGCCTTGACATAAACCACAATAAACCACGAGGAAACATATTTCTGGTATTCTCTGCGTTGGGCCATGAGCCATCTGACATCACCAGTGATATTCCAGGTTCCAGGTTCTCTTCTGAATCCAGCCTGAACCTGTCAATAGACTGCTGCAATTGTTGGATGACATCCAGCAAAATTTTACTTGCAAATGGTATCGATGATATTTTTCTATAATTTGAGCAATGCTTGCCCCTTTTTCTTTCAAATGGATACAAATATGGGTCTCTTCCAGTCAGTATAGTAGCTGTCATCCACATATCCTTGCATAGATGACTGAGTGCTTCCGGTGCTTTATCAGCTTGAGACATTTCAATTGGTGTTCTCGATTCCTGGAGTCTTGTTTTTTGCTAATGCTTCCAGTGAGGTTTGAACTTCTTCCTTCAGTACCGTGGGTTCTCGTTCATATGCTGCTTCCTGAAATGGTGAAATGGCGACTAGTTCTTCTTGGAACATTCTTTCCACCTTCTTCTGATGCTTCTTGCATCACTTAATATTTTGTCCATAGAATACTTCAATATTATGAGACTTCTTTTCTTGAGTTCATTCAGCTTAAGATATGGCATGTTCGCTGAGCCCTAGTGGCGTAGTGGTTGTGTGCAGAACTGTGCCCATAGAGTTGGCGGTTCAAATCCAACAGCAGCTCTCCAGGAGCAAGGCTGGGCTTCCCACTCCTACCAGCGCAGTGATGCCGCCCTCCCCCCGCAAAAACAGATATGGTATATTCTTGTCTGTCTTTTTAATTATAGATTTTTGCTCATTTTTATTGATTCTTTGTCTTTTTGAGATGCCCTTTGAAATGTTCTGCTCGGCTCTTGACTTTGTTTCTTCCATTTGCCTTAGCTACTCTGTGATTAAGAGTGTGTTTCGGTCATCTACTTTCATCTTTTCTTTCTTTCCTGTCTTTTTAATGACCAATTACTTTTGTGTTAGTCCAGGTAGACATGAGAAACAAAATTCATAGACACGCATATGCATATAAGGGAAAGGCTTATATACGAGAAAAACATCCCAACCCAGTCCAGTTCAAGGTAGTAAGTCTGATATTAGCCCATATGTCTGATACCAATCCCTAAGTCCTCTTCAGACTCATAAAGCACATGTAATGACACCAGAACAATCACAGGCCCGTGGGTGCAGAGTCTTATGTATCCAGTGACAGTAAAAAGCAGCTCAGTGCTGGCAGGGGCCTCTCCGTGGTTTCTCAAGCATCTCAGCACTGGGAGAAGTCTCTACAAGGTTTTTGGGCTTCAGAGGTCTGGTTCCATTAGGGTAAGCCCATGTGGCTTCTCTTCTGAGATGTCTCCCAGGGAGTCAGCCTTGTGTCTTATCAGTAGAGCGTCTCCAAGGGGCTGAGTCTTAGGTCTCTTACCTCTAAGGGGGAAATGCAGCCATATTTCCCAGAATTCTCAGGAGAAAGCCATGCCCACACAGAGGTCTCATTGGCTATCTCCAGTTTGACAGTCTAGACTCTACCTCTGCACTCCCAATCCTGAAATTGATACAAGATTACATGACTTCCACAGCTTTCTTCAAGAATAACGGCTCCACTTCCACAGGCTTTGCTCCATTCAAGTCAACATAGTCACCTCTACTCTGAGAAAGCAACTCATTTTCAGTCACATTTCCAGTGCCCTCGGACCCAACGGGTCCATCCTCTGAGACTTTCTCAAACAATGTTCTACTTCCATTGTAAGTATCTGGCAATCTTTCAAAGCTCTGCACAAGATTTTCAGCAGTTATTTCTTCCACTGTGGACAGGCAACTGATTCTGTTTCCATTGACTGTCCTTAGTCTGGAAGCTCCACTGAAACCTCTTCACTTTGTGGACCTTGCTGGCATCGAAAATACCAGTGATATAGCTTCTAGTATCACTGAAACACATAAGTCACCACCGTATGACAAACTGACAGATGGTTGTAGAAGCAGTCAATCCCACGTATGTGGGTCAGATGTCAGGTTGGAGACTTTGCTCAACTAGTGCAGCGGAATGAGTCCCCTGATTTGCATGTCTTCAGGCCAACTTCTAGGTGCAGAGGTGAATGAGCAGACTGCTGCTACCTTCCAGGATTCGTAGGCAATATGGCACCACTAACTCAAGTACTAAGAGCTAGAGGTCTGAGGAAAAGCTAGATGTAGGAGGCAAACACAACACAAAGCAAACACTGGAATCAAGATACAGCCTTGAAGAACATTACATTCAGTTGAGTGACTCAGATCTGTACTCATAGTAAGGGAACTATGTCTACCACACGAATCTTGCATTTGATAGGCTACACATAGCAGATTCCATTATTGGGGTGATTACATTGTATTAGATCACATCACGGGAGGTTAATAGATTTTAACTGTCAAACTACGGAGAATCCACAAAACCTTAATTACCACATCAGACATAGAAACAGTCACAGTCATGAGCAATACTTATTTGTAAAAAAAATCAAAATAAAACATTAATACTATGAAAATAATTCCTACACACAGGGGGTAGAGTGGCCAAAATGCAAACAGTATGTAGGATATAATGAAAAAAAATACTCCTTGTCTACCCCTTAGAAGTAATGACTGCCAAATATTTCTTGGGAGTCATTCTAGAAAACATTGGTGCTTAGACATTAAAAATGGTAATAAACCCATAAGTTCAATCAGTGTATACACCTTTCTTTTTCTTCTTTAATGAAATGTTTTATTGCATTCTCCAATTCAACAGGTTCAATACTGGCTCATTCATTTTAACAGCTGCATAGTAAGATTTTACTGATTAGAAGTAACCTCTCTACCAAGGAATGCTTAGTTTGTTGACCAATTCTTGGATACTACACACAGTGCAAAATAAACTCATGCAGAGAACTTTGTGGACATATGTGAGCATGTATCTAGGATAAATGACTAAATTCTTTGTTCAAGGGCACATACACTGATAGGGCAGATAGGGCACAAATTAACCTCCAAAGATTTCGCTCCACTTTATATTCTCATACACAAGGAACAAGTTTTATCTTTCTTACATTCTTCCAGTCCTGATCATTATTGAATTATTTAATCTTTGACAATATGACACACTCAAAAAAAGATACCTAGAGATTAAAGTTGGGATTTCCCCAAATGTTTTTGTGGACATTTAATGCATTTACTCTTGATTCTTTTGATCCACCTATGGAAACTCTTTTTTGTGGTATTAGTTGAGAACTTGTCTAACTACTACCCAGGTACATTAGAAGTAAGTTTCTTGTTTTCCTTTCCTTTGATTCTTTCATGTCTCATGGGTTGATATGGTGACTGCTACAAAGCAATATAAAGAGATTATTAATTTAAGCTCTCATACACATAAGTAAAATACTTAAGTGATAGTGATAAAATTAACTATAAATTATATATTCTTATAAATGTCTCTGATAGACTGGAGTCACATTTCCCCAATGTTTGCTAGCAATATGAAATAACTTTGAGCTGTTTTTTAAGCAGATGTGGCTATTAACCTCATTATTATAATTATTCAAGAAAAGATTTTCAATAGAATGATAATGTCACTAAAGTGAACCAGAAACAAATATAAATCATGGATAAAGGAAAAGATCCAGTGATTTCACTTAATTCTAGCCCAAATCTAAAAATAATTAATTTTTAAGGACATGACCTCACATAATGCTCAACCCCGTGAAGAGATCACTGAAGATATGAGTGCTATAGCAACATATGGTGAAGAAACGAGATGGTGCCTGGCTATCAGAAAGAATAGGATTATCTTCAAGCAAGCAGCCATCTAAGTGCGGCATCTACTAAGTCCATAAAAAAGGAGCACAATAAGCAAATGTGAAGAAAGCTGATAGTTTCCAGCTATCAAAAGATATAGTGTCTGGGGTTTTAAAGGCTTGGAGGTAAACAAGTGGCTATCTAACTCAGAAGCAACAAACCCCACATGAAAGAAGCACACTAGCCTGTGTGACCACAAGCTGTCAAAGCGATCAGGTATCAGGCATCAAGAAACAAAAAGCCATATCATTGTAAATGATGGGGAGTGCAGATTGGGGATCCAAAGCCCGTCTGTACACAACTGGGTATCCCCTCACAGAAGGGTCACAGGGAGGAGACAAGCCAGTCAGAGTACAGGGTAGCAACAAGTTTCCTCAAGTTCTTAAATGCTTCCCCACCCCCACCCCTACCCCCACTAGCACGGTCCCCATTCTACCTTAGAAATCCAGCTAGACCAGAGGATATACGCTGGTACAGATAGGAATTGGGAAAATGGGGAACGCAGAACAGATGATCCCTTCAGGACCAGTGGTGAGAGTGGTGATACTGACAGTGTGAGGGGAAAGTGCAGTAAAAAGGGAGAACCAATTACAAGAATCTACATATAACCTCTTCCCTGGGGGATGGACAACAGAAAAGTGGGTGAAAGGCGACGCCGGATAGTGTAAGATATGACAAAATAATAATTTATAAATTTTCAACGGTTCTTGAAGGAGGGGGGAGAGGGTGAGAAGGGAAAAATAAAGAGCTGATACCAAGGGCTCAAGTTGAAAGCACATGTTTTGAGAGTGATGATGGCAACAAATGTTCAAATGTGCTTGACACAATGGATGGAGGTATGGATTGTAAGAAGAGTTGTGTGAGCCCTCAATAAAATGATTTTAAATAAATAAAGTTAAAATTTTTTTCAAAGGAAGAAAGGAGCACATTGGCCTGTGTGATCCAAGAATTCTAAATAATAAAATCCAAAGCTGGAGGAGGGAATGGTAACAGAACTTCAATTTTGAAGACCTGGTTTGCAGAAGGCTGTGCATGACAATGGAAACCCAACATCCATGTGCAGGGTCCACACACCCAGAACAAACACCCAGTGAATCTCCCTTAACCATGGTCAAGGGGTGTGAATCGCATTGCTATTCAGTTTAGTAGGTTAAAATGTAACATCACATTTGATTTCCAGCTTTTGACCCATTTAAAGGTTGTATCTGTTTTGTTATGTTTTAAGTGAAAAAGAAATAGATGTAGCTTAGGCCCCTCATGAATGTCCTTTGAACATAGACTCAGCGATGTGAATAGCCTTGCTTTCATACACTGTGCATGGGGAAGTGGGAATATGGCAGACGGAGCTAGGTTAAATTTAGCATCATTTGATCTTCCTTTTGACCCACTTTAAAGTGGTTCTCATTTTTAGTATGTTCTCCTTCCTTTGTGATTGAGGATTTTCTATACTTTATTGTTGCTGTTGTTGTTAGCTATTTTCCTTTCTTTGTTTTCTAAGTTTTTCAGTATATGAAATCCAGGATGGGGAGTCTATAGAGACAATAACTAGATTAGTGACTTCTTGGGGATGTGGCAAGGGAAGTTGAGGGGAAATGGGTAACTAATTGCAAGAAGTACAAGGAAGAGTCAAGTGTTCTAAAATGGGCTATGGTAATGCTTGTACAACTCTTGATACACTTGAACAATTATGTTGTATATGATATGTGGATTATAACTCGAATAAACTGTTTTTTTAATGTAAGGTTGTCACATACAAAGAGATATTACTTGATTTTTGCCAAGTGTGAGAGAGGGAGGGAGGGAGGAACAGTTATAGAATAGAGGATAGACAGGGTTATTCTAGGTGAAGGGGAAGGCAACAGTCAATAGGAGGGAGACTAGCAAAAAGTACAATAGAAACAGGGGAAGATAACTGGGAAGTTTGCAAAAGTTAAAGGCAACTTATTCATAGAAGAAATGATACCAATTCTACTCAAACTATTCCAGATTATAGAAAAAATGAAAAATTCCAAAATTCATTTTATGAAGCAAACATAGCCCTGATGTAAACATCAGAGACATATTCTTTAAAAAGTTAATTATAGACCAATATCCCTCATGAACATAGATACAAAAATTCTCAACAAAATCCTAACCAATAGAATCTAACAATATATAGAAACATTATGACTATGTGGGATTCAGACCTTCTATGTAAGGATGGTTCAAAAAAACAATCATTGTAATGCATCACATAAATAAAACAAAGGAATAAGAAGCACATGATCATATCAATTGACTCATAAAATGCATTGGTAAAAATGCAATGTCCATTCCTGAGTGGAAAAAATTCAGCAAAATAAGACTAGAAGGAAAAATTCCAATATACTAAAAGGCATATATACAAAAGTAATAGCCAATATTTCTGTCAAATGAAGAGAACAAAATCATTCCAAGTATAAATAGAAACCAAACAAGGATGCCTTTTATCACCACTCCTATTCAACATTGTGCTGGAAGTCTTAGCCAGAACCATTAGATAATAAAAGAAAAATTAAAAGCCTCGAAATTGACAAATCAGTAAAACTCCCCATCTATAGATACTGTGATCTCATACATAGACAATCCCAAAGACTTGTCAAGAAAATTGTTGGAATTAATTGAAAGGCTCAGCAAAGTGACAGAATTCAAGAACAGCATGCAAAAAAAATACATTGGATTCCTTTATGTTAACAAAGAGAGATTGGAAAAAGGAAAGCAGTACCATTCAAATCACCCTTCAATACAGGAAATGCATAGGAATAAATATACCAGGTAATCAAAAGGTATACATAAAAAGAACTGCAAATTACTACTATAGAAACCAATGGAGATCTATACGAAGGGGAAAATATCATGTTCATGGACAGGAAGACTTAAATTAACATTGTGAAAATGTCAATACTACTGAAAGCAGTCTACAGATATAATGCAATTCCTGTCTGATTCCAACATCATATCCAACATTATGTTAAAATTAATTGCCAACTTTGTATGGAAAGATAGAGATCACACATAAGCACGGCACTGCTTATGAATACCAACAAAGAAAGAGGGTCTTCTACTTTATGATCTCACAATCTATACAAAGCCCTAGTAATTAAAATAGCCTGGTAGTAATACAAATATAAAGGAGCCCTGGTGACTCAATGAGTTATGTATTAAGATGTTAACCTTGAGGACAGTGGTTCACACCCAAAGTTGCTTCATAGGAGATAAATGAGACTGTGTGCTTCAGTAAAGATGTAAAAGTCCTGGAAATCCAAAGGGGCAGTTCTACTCCAATAGGGTCACTTTGAGTCAGAAATTGACTCAAGAGCAGTTCATTGGATTTTCAGTCTTGGTATAAGGATAGCTACACAGACCAATGGAGAACTCAGAAGTAAATCCGTCCACCTGCAGAAAAATGATCTTTGGTGAAGAGCACAAGCACATTTCATGGGGAAGAGAATGGAGCTGGAAAAATTGTACAGCCACTTGCAGAAGAATGAACCTGGATCCACACTTCACATCATACATAAAAATGAATGCAAGCTTGATCAGATACCCAAATGTAAAACCTAGAACTATAAATATCATCAATGGAAAACTATGGCAAAGTTAGGAACCTTAATATATAGTATGAATAAACTAGCAAAGATAATAAAAAGCACACAAACAGCAAAAGACAAACTAGATGACAAGCAACTCCTAAAATTTAAGACACTTAAGTACTACAAGAGATTTCACCAAAAGGGTAAAAAAAGAACACATAGAATGAAGTAAATTTATTGGTGGTGACATATTGAGCAAGTGACTAATTTCTAAAATTTATACTCTTTAACACTTCAACAAGAGAAAGACATAATTCAATTTAAAAATGAGGATAGGACATGAACAGACACTTCATCAAAGAAGACATTCAAGTGGTAGTATGATCACTAGCCATTGAGGAAAGTAAAAATTATGAGGTATTACCTCACCTCAGCATTAATAGCAGAGTTCATATTTTAAAAGAGATAACAAGGGTGCAATAAAACCTGGAACCTACACACACTTCTGTTGGAGTTATATTAAAAAAAAAAAAGATGCGGGGCTGAGCCCAGGTGGTTGAGTGCGGGACTGCGGCCCATGGACTTGGGCTTTCAAATCCAGCAGCAGCTCTCCAGGAGCATGCTGGGTAGCTCCCACAACCACCAGAGGGCAGTGATGCAAAAACAAAACAAAACAACAACCAAAAAGATGCATCTATAGTAAGAACTGATTTAACATTTCCTCAAAAGACTTGAAACTAAAAAAACCTTGTTAAGTGTCATCAAATTGATTCCAAGACATAATGACCTTATGCACAATAGAAGAAAACAATGCCTGGTCCTGTGCGACACTCACAAGAGTGTATGCTTTAGTCCATTGTTGAAGCCACTGTGTCAGTTCATCTTAAGGGCCTTTCTCTTTTTTGCTGCTCCTCTACTTTACCAAAAATAATATCCTTCTCCAGGGAATGGCCTTTCCTGACAACATCTCCAAAGTATGGGACTCTCAGGCTAAACTCTTCCAAGACAGATTTTTTTTTTTGGCATCACTGCGCTCAGGTGGTGGGAGTAGGAGGCCCAGCCTTTGCTCCGTGGAGCTGGAATCGAACCTCCATCCCAGTGGGCCGCAGTCCCGCGCACAACCACTACGCCACCGGGGCTCAGTCCTCCAAGACAGATTTGTCATTTTAGGAGTTCATGATACTCTGAATATTCTTCATCATCACCACAATTCAAATACTTCCATTCTTCTTTGGTATTCTTTATTCTCTATCCAACTTCCACGTGCATTTGAGGCAATTGAAAACATCATGGTTGGAGTCAGGTGCACCTTGGTCCTCAAAGTAACACCCTTGCTTTTCAATACTTAAAAAAACTCTTGTGCAGCAGATTTACCTGGTGCAAATCATTTGTTCTCTCAGCTGCTGCTTCCCTCAGAATTGTGGATCCAGGTAAGACAAAATCCTTTTGAAAATATAACTTCAATCTTTTCTCCATTAATCATGACCAAAACTATTGAAGATAAGTCCAGTTTTGAAGCTTTTGGTAATGAATTGTAATCTATATAGCAGGCCGCATGCAGTCTTTGATCTTCATCAAGAAGTGTTTCAAGTCCTTCTTGCCTTCAGCAAGCAAAGTCGTGTCTTCTGCATGTTTCAGATTGTTAGTAAGCATTCCTCCAATCCTAATGCCATGTTCTTCTTCATATAATTTAGCTTCTATGATTATTTGCTCGGCACACAAATGGAGAAAGTATGACGAGAGGATACAATCCTGTTGCACACCTTTCCTGATTTTAAACAATGCAGTATTTCCTTTCTTCTGTTCACACATCTGCCTCTTGATTCATCTACAAATTACCTGTGAGCACAAGGAAATGTGCTCATTCTTCTCACATAGTTTGTTATGATCCACACAGTTGAATGTCTTGGCATAGTCACTGTAACACAAGTAAACATCTTTCTGGTGCTCTCTGCTTTGAGTCAAGTTCCATCTGACATCATCCTCATCTTCTGAATCTAGCTGGAATCTCTGGCAGTAACCTGTCAATATACAGCAGCTAAGTGTTGGATGATCTTCAGCAAAATTTTACTTGCATATGCTATAAATAAGATTTTGTCTGTAATTTGAAGGTACTTTCTTTGGAATAGGCACAAATGTGGATCTCTGCCAATCAGTTGGCAAAATTTTCTGGCCTAGGTGAGGAAGTGTTTTAGTGCTTCATCAGCTTATCGAAACATTTCAATTGGTATTCCATCAATTTCTGGAGTTTTGTTTTGGGAAAATGCTTTCACTGCTGCTTGAACTTCTTCCTTCAGTACTATTTATTTGTGTTTTTGTTCATATGCTACCTCCCGAAGTGGTGGAATATCAATTAGTTTTTCTTGGTACAATGATTCTGTGTATTCTTTGCATCTTTTTGATGCTTCCTGTATCATTCAATTGTTGCTCATAGAACAAATACCATATGGCAGACAATGCCAAATAACCCCAAAATTGGTTCCTTTAGTATTTATCTCAGAGAAATAAGAGTCATTTGAGAAATAGAAAGATACACACTCATGTTCATAACAGCAATATTCACAATAGCAAAAATATGGAAACAACCTACATACCTACTGTTGGAAGTATGGACAAATAAAAATTTGGTACATGTGCAGTCATCTGCTTATGTTAATTTTATAATTGAAATTTAGGGGTGGAGTCTGGCCCGTTAATCAGGAGAAAGCCATTGAGTAGCAGATAAGGCCTCTGTGTGGGCAAGGCTTTCACCTGAGACTCCTGCGAATCTCGCGGTATTTCGCTCGTGAAGATGAGAAGCTATCTTCCCCAGTTGTTGGGAGTTAGCTAGAGAGATGATTAACCATAGGCAACACAGAATGGCGGTGGCTGGGAGGCTGGAGTAGCCAGTGGAGAGACCACTCGGCTTAGCCCTAAAGCTGGAGCGGCATGCTGTTGATGGACCTGAGCCCTGGAAGCGAGGAGCCATGAGGAGACCTCTGCCAGCGCCAGAATTCTTCACCCACTGACCTGTGACTTCCTGAGTCAGAAGCAGACTTTATCGACTAATTTCGGGCATATGGATTATTATTGGACTTAGGACTTTGCACTGGACTGGATTGGGATGCCTTCTTAGGGTCACATTTCTTTTGTATATAAACCCTTTCCTTATACCTATATGTGTGTCTCTGAAATTTGTTCCTCTAGTCTATCCGGACTAACTCAGTACATCAAACAATGGAATACTACATAGCACTACAGAATAGCAAATGGATCTGTAACACATCTCACAACGTGCATGAAATGAGGATATTGTAAACCAAATCAAACTCACGACCATTGAGATAATACTGACTCATAGTGACCCACTGTGGGTTTCTGAAACTGTAACTGTTTTTTGTTTTTTGTTTTGTTTTGTTTTGTTTGGGGGGGGGCATAACTGCTTGGTGGGAGTAGGAAGCCCAGCCTTGCTCCTGGAGAGCTGCTGCTGGATTTGAACTGCCAACCCTGTGGACTGCAGTCCTGCACACAACCACTACACCACCAGGGCTCAGACAAAGCTGCAACTGTTTACAGGAATAGAAAGCCCAGTCTTTCTCCCATGGATGCTGGTAGTTTTGAACTGCGATGATGCAGACCACACACAATGCATACCACTACACCAACAGGAATCCCTCTGGAAAATATTAGCCTAAGTGAAATTAGTCAAGCACAACAGGACAAACATTTATTTTCTTTTGGGGGGCATCACTGCCCTCTGGTGGTCGTGGGAGCTACCCAGCCTTGCTGCTGCTGGATTTGAACCGCCAAGTCAGTGGGCTGCAGTCCCGCACTCAACTGCTGCGCCATCGGGGCTCAGCCCTTAGCAGGACAAATATTATAAAATTTTGTGAACCATTATTTGAAAAGTTTTCCACGTAAAAAACATTCATTTGATGGTAACCATGACTGGAGTGTAGGCAAGTATTAATGTGGGGGGGGGGGAGGGGAGAGGAAGGTGATAAAAAAAATGATAGCCCCAGAGGAAGACACTAGGAGGTTTGCAAGAGTTAAAGACAACAGAAACAAAAATAGTTATATATGCAATCCCACAATAGTGGTTATTTATTATTAGGTGGTTGGATAGGTATGTAGGCTGAATAGGTGGAAGTTACAGTATGGGAGTATACTTGAAAAAAACATATAGTTTTGACAAGATATTTGTATATTTACTTTTACTTCAAATATATCCATGAGTAATGTAAGAGCATATAATGAACACATTTATAAAGATTTTTTTAGATATAACCAAAGACTTTGAGTTAATAAATTGATGGATTTTGGGGGTGCAGGACTTTGGTGTGGAGGGATACCTAGTCAATTGGCAAAAGTTTACAAAAACAGTGTTCAACACCCTATTTGATGGAGGTCTGAACTGAGCTCTTAAAAGCTCATGAGCAGCCACATAAAGTAATCGCTACCTATCCAGAAGAAAGAAGACTGGGGCTGAGCCCCAGTGGCGTAGTGGTTGAGTGTGGGACTGCGGCCCACTGGCTTGGAGGTTCAAATCCAGCAGCAGCTCTCCGGGAGCAAGGCTGGGTCTCCCACTCCCACCAGAGGGCAGTAATGCCCCTCCCCCCCAAAAGAAGACTGACAAAAATAAAAACACACAGGGAAACAATGAATCCAATGGACCAATCAACCATCATTCTCCATAACCTTGAAACCAGATGAGCTAGTTGGTTTCGGACTACCAGTACCAACTGTTCTAATAAGGGTTACATTAGAATGTCCTGTATCAAGTGGGAGAAAAAAAAATGTGGAATTAGAACTCAAAATAGTACACAAGCTAGCTAGTCTTACTGGTCATACAGTGACTGGTGGGACCATGTACTAAGACCTCCACTCTTTAGGTCTGAAACTGAACTCACCTCTACAGTACAACTATCAACCATTTAACACAAAAAAGGCAATGTCTATCAGAAGACAAAAGTTGAGAGTGGTTAGGAAGAAAGGAGGAATGGGACTAGGAAACACAGGGAAGAATTGGGAGAAATGATGGTACATTGAGAGGATTGCAATGGATGCGTTGAATGAAAATGTGTATGACTTGTTGAGTGTAAAGCTATCTGCTCTGCAAACTTTCACCTAATTCACAATAAACATTTTTTACAGGCTCAGAGGCAAATATCGTTATATATACATTCCCTCAACAGTAATGCTCTATGGATAGACACACAGGTTATGAGTTTGTTTGTAAATGGTAGTCTTGACTGATTTTTTTGTGCTGTACTCACTGATTCAGTTTACCTTAGTTATATAATAGATTCCCCATCTATTTACCTCCTTGCATATTTTCATTTGGCTTACCTACCATCTGAACTAAACAAATACAGAAAGTTTAGCTACTTCTCAAAGGCTGTCATTAGACCTTCCCAAGAACCTAAGGTCATTTGCAACATGTCTTATTAAAATCTTTCTGAAAATGAAATGGCTGCTGCTCTGGTTATAGCATAACACTAAAAAAGCAACAGCATTTGATGCCTTTTACATTTTATTTTTAAATGGGCATGTGCGACTTGACTCATGTTTTGAAGCAAAATTTTACTGCAACTTCTAAAGATATTTAATTCTCCTTGTATCCACTTTGGTCAGGGTAGCTCACAAAAAGAAACAGTGAGGGGATTAGAGTGGAAGTGAATCCTAAAATAGAGCATTGCGTGGACAAGGCAGGCAGAACATGTAGTAAAACCGAAAAAGTTATCTTACTCAGGAAATTTGAGATTTTCAAGTCAGTGAGGCTATTTTGTTTCGATGGGTGCATGCTTGTATTTAAGGCAATTGGGCCTTAGAGATAACTCAACAGGTCTGAGCACTACACACTCCATACATTCATAAAATCCTTATGATTGGCTCTTGCCCTGGATCCTAGAAAGGGGCCTTGGATCCCTTTGGAGTATCATTCCTAAAAGTAGCATGTTTGTATACTTAAAACTTTGTACTATACTAAATACCATGATATCTTGGTTGTTGAAAGGCTCCAAAACCAAACTTTCCAGTACGCGAACAGCAGTGTTAGGGAAAAGAAAAAAAGAAAAGAGCTGCGTGATGTTCATAACTTTGCTACGCAGTGGAACCAAAAATCCTATTTGAAAAAATCTGTATGGGCCAAGGATGAATCACACATCTCTCCTTCGTGTCTCTCCTCAGACCTAAAGAGGCAATGCTTCGATGTAACCATAGTTCTTGCTTGCTAGTGCATTAAAACATTTGTCATTGTGCTTTTCTTTTGCCCTTTATTTACACAAAATATTGTATTCATGGCTTCAGAGAGAGTTCGTGATATCAACAAAAAAGGCAAGAGGAAAACTGAGAATCATGAGTTAAATCATTGCTGGGGCTGAGCCCCAGTGGCATAAGCGGTTGAGTGCGGGATTGCAGCCCGCGGGCTTGGCGGTTCAAATCCAGCAGCGCCTCTCAGGAGGAGTGCTGGGTAGGTTTTACGACCACCAGAGGGCAGTGATGCCTCCCCTCACAAAAAAAAAAAGAAATCATTGCAAATATTTGAATCAAGTTACCACCTGATTTGGTGGCCGACTACAACATGGCTAAGTTTATATTGTCATTTAAAAAAGTGATTAAAGCAGCTAATGTAGTGCAAGGTGTGACATTGTTAAACACAATACAAAAGAACTCAGACCGTTGAAGAAGCTGAAAAGTTACCGTTAATTTAGATAAATCAGAAACTCCGGTGGTCCTAGTGCCTTAGAGACAGTGATAGGTGAGAAAGCTAAAAGGCTCCATAGTGATTGAATGAAAGCTGTTGTGGGAGTGAGTGCTGAGTAACCTGAAACATGCAAAGCCAGCCATGACTGGTTTGAAAAATTCAAACGAGAGCAGGCAGGGCCCTGGTGGCGCTGTGGATTAGGTGCTGGCCTGCTGACCTCGAGAGAGAGAAAGTGAGGCATGAGAAAGGGGCGAGTCCAAATAAAGATGAAATTTGTGGCTGTATTTTGCTGAATAAGTGGAGGTTAAGGGTTTCTTCCCTAGCAAGTATAGGATTGTGATGAAACTGGACTTTTTTTAGTAAAAAATGCCCAATAGGACCTTCATGAGTAAAGAGGAAAAGGTCTTGCTAGACAACAAGCCTATGAAAGAGAGGCTCGTGCTGTTGGTGTGTGGGAATGCTAGTGGGGATTTTAAAGTGAAGCCCATGTAAGTGTACTATTCCAAAAACACACATTTTTAAACAAAACATCATGAAAAATAGGTTAATTTTATTTCCTATATTATATTTTAATATTTAATGTACTGAATTTATTCTGCTTAAATGTTTTAGGGAGATATTACTATAACCCAGGGTTGTGTTAAAAGTCCTGACAAAATAAAATTTTAAGTGTAATTTTTGGCCTCAGAACCTATTATTTTCCATTATTTCTTATAGGAAAAATATGCTCAGTTCTTGAACTTTTTAGTGTTCAAACAAATTTGGAATGAATTAAGTTCTACAAATGAGGTATGATTATAGTTTATATTAACAATCTGATTGATGGTGAGCATCTATTTTTGAAATCTCTGGAGTGTTGAGCCTCAATTTAGCAGCTTGACCCCTGGTGGCTGGAGACCGAGTAGCTAATTCAGTCACACTGGTACCATATGTCTTCACTTACCTCTAACAAAGACCTGGACACCAAGACCAAGCTTCCCTGGTCATCGCTACTTTCCACAAATTGTCACAAATCCTGCTGGGAGATTTTAAGCCTGTCTGTGTGACACCATTTGCTGATGAAGATCGAGGATTACAACCTTCAGCATGGATTACAACTCAGTGTAAAGAACGCAAAAATCCTCACAACTGGACCAATAGGTAACTTCATTATAAATGGAGAAAAGATGGTAGTTGTTATGGATTTCTTCTTGCTTGGATCCACAATCATGGAAACAGCAGTGAAGAGATTGAGTGGAGTTGCATTAGGTAACTCTGCCACACAAGACCTTTTTAAAGTATTAAAAGCAAGGAGATTACTTGCTTTTGAGAACTAAGGTGCACCTGACCCAAGCCATGGTATTTTCTTTACTTTTTTTTGGAGGGGTGGCATCACTGCCCTCTGGTGGAAGTGGGAGGCCCAGCCTTGCTCCTGGAGAGCTGCTGCTGGATTTGAACTGCCAAGCCCCATGGGCCGCAGTCCTGCACACAACCACTACGCCGCTGGGGCTCAGTCTGGCCATGGTATTTTCAATCCCCTCATATGCACGTAAAAGTTAGGCATTGAATAAAGAAGACTGAAGAATTCGTTCACTTGAATTATGGGGCTGGTGAAGAGTACTGCAAGTACCATGGATTTCCAATAGTAGAAACCGATTTGTCTTGGAAGATACAGCTAATATGTTTCTTAGAAACAAAGATGGCAAGACTTTGTCTCCCATACTATGGACTTATCAGAAGAGAGGGTCCGTAGAGAAGGATGTGGTGTTTGGTAAAGCGGAGAGGCAGTGAAAAGGAGGAAGGCCCTCGACAAGATGGATTGACACATTGTCTGCAACAACGGGCTTAACCATAGAAACAACTGTGAGAATGGCACAGTGTTTAGTCGCTGTACACAGGGTCACTGAGAAAGCACTTGGCAGCACCAAACAGCAGACACGTGGCAGACACGTGGGCTCACCATGACTCAGATGAATCATTAGTGACTAATTACGTAATAGGTCTAGAAAAACAATTCCTTCACTACATCTGTTTAAAGGCTGAGAAAACTGGGGTGAGCACCTTGTACCTTCCTTGCTGGCTGCCTAGAACTTTAAAAGAAATGTACAGACTTATTTGGGTATGGGAGCTTTGCTGGGTTCCTGAGCTTTCTTATCAGAGACTGATTGTCCAGGTTTGTGCCTTGCACGGACCTGACCAAGTGAGCTACTTTTCTCATGAATAGCAAAGAAGGTCAGAAAGGGATGCTTTTAAGAGTTGTTAGCAAATTAAAAAAAAATAATTTAAAGAGTTGTTAGAAATTTGCCTCTGAAAAATATCTGGGCATCTTATACAGTACTAAAAAATTATAAGAAAAGTCATCCACTCTGGCAGTATTTTTCCAGTTCCATTAAGCCATGAAGACTCTAAATCCCACCATGCTAATGTTCTGTTAAAACATTGCTCAAAAACAGATTATTCAGAAAAGCCAAGGAAAAATGATCGATTACAAATAGGCCTTTTATGGTGATGGAAATGTTCTAAAATTGGATGGTAGTGATGGTGGCACAATTTACTAGAAGACATTGACTGGTACATTTAAAGCAGGTTATCTTTTTCAAATGTGCAAATTTTATCTCAATAATCCTTACACATACCTGTACACATAAAAGATCCCAAGATGGTACATTACCTGAATAATTTGTTTTCCATAGCAGGAATGAAAGTTTTGGCTTTCTTGAATAAGCTATAGGTTTCCATCTTGCCTATTTTGTAGTCTCCTTGAAAACTATGACCCTGCTTTGAATTCATTTTGTATTTATGTTGCTGGGTACCGAGTTGGCTGTAACTCATTTTGACATCTTCTGCAACAGAACAAAATGTGCCATCTTCACAATCCGTTTGAACCCAGTGTTGTAGCCAGTGCCCAATCAGGTAACTGATCCTTCTTTTATGTGACTTTGTTAAGCATGATTCCCTTATTTAGGGGTGGGCTCTTCCTGATAACATGCTTAAAGAACATAAGAGATGCTCTTGCCATCCTCGCTTCTAAGCATTCTGGCTGTACTTCTTCCATGACCAATTTATTCATCCTTCTGATGGTCTGGGGTACATTTTGTGTAAAAGGGGGAACATGTATAAATGAGGCTTATAGCAAAGATCATTAATGTCTGGAACAAATGCTTCCTAACCTGAACACTGAAGAGGCTTCATGCCTTTTGTCCATGGGTCTTGTTAATCAGAGTGATTTAACCAAATACTGTTATTTAATTCACAATAATATGTGTAATTATTGTATGTGCAATTGTTCTTGCTTCACTCAAGCTAATCAATCAATGAAACATTTGGCTTTGCCTGATTTTTATTTTAATTACTTAACAGGTTTTGATCAAATTATTGAACACTTCATAAACTATGTGAACTACTGAAAGTGTCGGACTGAAGTTTTCCCATTTTCTTTCCTTTTGTTCACCATATTTGGAAGTGCTTTAATTCATATACCTATTTACTTAATATTTAGTAAGTAAACAGTTAGAAAGTAAACAGTTACAAATCACAAGCACACCATCTTACCAGGGAAAGATATAGAATAAAAAGGAATATGGGATGACATGGATATAAATGACAATAGAGAAGGCATTGGAAACAATTATTTTCCTAATTTGATTCCCACCTCCATTTTCCTATTTTTCACATTACAATGAATGTGGGCAGTTGCTCATTTGTAGGAAGGTCAATGACTCTACTAACAGTTTATATTTGGAGTTATGATAAATTCACTGAAAATTGACAACTTACTGGGTATTGGTTACATAAATCAAACAAAGCAGTAAGATACAATTTATTGGAATATTAGTAGATTTATATATATCCTAAAGCCTGGGTATCACTGAGAGACTCTAAAGAGAGGCATCAAAAGGTTGGCTTTTTTTTGGGGGGGGGGGCATCACTGCTTTCTGTGGTTGTGGGAGGTACCCAGCCCTGCTCCTGAGAGCCACTGCTGGACTTGAACCGCCAAGCCCGCAGGCCGCAGTCCCACTCAATCACTTACACCATCAGGACTCAACCTGAAGGTTGGCTCTCTTAATGGACATGACTCTCTCTCAGGCTTTTCTTGGTCAGTTTACCATAACACATACCATGACTTGATTTTGCAAATATAGAATTCATTGACCATCAGGAGGTGGAATTATACTGATTACATCATAAGACTTTACTTTTTGCAAAGATAGCAGACTCCATGGAGAAATGGTCAATTGGGGCAGGGAAACGCTGAGATGAGCTTTTAGAATCACGTTAGATGTAGAATATGAAGAAAAGCAGGGTGGTGTTGTCAATGCTCTTCAGTGTCTTGAGTGAACTATTTTATGGAAATTAAGTCATACTGTAACCTTCAAAGAATGGTTTTGAGGTAAGAGAATTCAATTTTATTACTTCTTTTAAGGAGGGTGCAACTGTAAGCAGGGTGACACTGGAAAACTTGCAGAGGAACAATGAGTACTACCTGTTGGGGGTCCTTTTAGAATAATTCCACTGGATTATGGAAATGATATAATCCACAAGGATCATAAAGCTGAAGCATTGGTTCTCTCTCGAGCCCTCATTAGTTGAGAAATCTAAGACGGTGGCCTTAAATTTGTCTATTTCTTAAATAATTTTTTCCTTTTTTTTTTGTTTTTGTTTTTGTGGGCATCACTGCCTCTGGTGGTCCTGGGCGCTACCCAGCCGCCGCTGGATTTGAACTGCCAACGCACTCAACCACTTACGCCACCGGGGCTCAGCCCCTTAAATAACTTTTTCTTCTCATTTCCCCACTTAATTTTTTCTCTTCAGGTTCTTATATTTAGTAAATCTTGTGAATAAGAGACCATCAATTTCACATCTTCTCATCCTCTATCAACAAAAATCGATGTGTATGATTTACAGTGCTGGTGAAGAATACTAGCAAAACCATTGTGTTGTGTTGATTAGAGAAAGAAATCCAGTGACACTCATGTGTGTGTAAGAAAGAGCTTTATATTAAGTAATTATATGTCAAGAAAACATCCCAGGTCAGTTCATCTCAAATCCAGAAGTCCGGTACAAGTCCACAAATCCCTTTTCAGACTTATGCAGTCTCATGCAATGATGGAGAACACTGTATGACAGTGGATGTAAAGTTGTGTGGAGCCAAGTCTGTGGAAACATGTCAGGGCTTCAGCAGTTCTCAGGGTGGCCAACAAGCAGGAGGGTAAAGAGAGATATAAGGAGAGAGACAGAGAGGTTCCCCAGGCCTGCATGTGAGAAGATGCCCACAAGGGGCCAACATTGGCTGTGACCAGACTGACAGCTTGGTTATCACCCCTACACTTCTATATCTTTAAGTTGACATAAAAATTATCTAACTACCAGACAAATCTTTCTGGAAGAAGTACAACCAGATTGCTCCTTAGAGGGAAGGATGGTGAGACTTAGTCTCACATACACTGGACATGTTGACTGAAGAGACTAATCCCTGGAGAAGAAGATGGTGTTTGGTAAACTGGTGGGGCAGCACAAAAGAGGAAGGCCTTAGACTAGATGGCTTGATACAGTCGCTGCAATGATGGGTTCAAACTTAAGCACTGGACCAGAAGTGTCTCATTCCCCTGTCCATAGGATTGTTTAATTAGGATTGCCTCAGTGGCACTGCATAACAACACTGTTAAGAATATTGAGACTGCACTAAACACTAGATTCTGGGGGGCAATGTCCGAGTCAGTGATAGCTGTGTTTTCTTCTTATCGGTCCAATGCAGATAGAATTGGAATGGGAGAAAATTCACCAAGTATTTTAGTTTTCAACCCAATAATTCATATAATGCAGAAGTTTTGGAGGATATATGTTTTTTTATTCTAATAAAATGAAGTCATTTCTAAAATTGATCACTGGAACTAATGCAGTCTATCTCGTAACACACATAAAAACAAACAAAAACCCCAAATCTAGTGTCTTCGAGTCAATTCTGACTCAGCATTTTTTGGGGGGCATCACTGCCCTCTGGTGGTCATGGGAGCTACCCAGCCTTGCTGCTGCTGGATTTGAACTGCCAAGCCAGTGGGTTGCAGTCCCGCACTCAACCACTACGCCACCGGGGCTCAGTCCCCTCCAAGCAATTTTTTTTTTTTTTTTTGGTATCACTGCTCTCCGGCGGTGGGAGTAGGAGGCCCAGCCCCACTGCTGGAATTGAACCTCCGTCCCAGTGGGCTGCAGTCCCGCGCACAACCACGCCACCGGGGCTCAGCCCCATAGCAATTTTTATAGCATTTCTGAGGCTTTATTTTCACAGGAGCAGACAGCCTCATCTTCGTCCTGAGAAGTGACTGGTTGAGTCTGAACTGCTGAGTTTGCAGTTAGCAGTACAATGCTCACAGGAAGGACAGCACCACCATGTTATCAGTATTAAATTACTTTGAGATAAAATATTGCATTTACTGAAGAGGATACATGTGTTTGCAGGTGACATTCTCAAATGTTTTACTTTCGACTTTTTTTTTTGGGGGGGCATCACTGCCCTCAGCTGGTGGAGTAGGAGGCCCAGCCTTTGCTCCGTGGAGCTGGAATCGAACCTCCATCCCAGTGGGCTGCAGTCCCATGCACAACCACTACGCCACCGGGGCTCAGCCCTCAACTTTTTTATTTAAAGGAATCTTCTAGAGATATGTTCTGATTCTAGACAATGGTCCTATTCAGCATTCACATTGCCTTCTCCTGGAGATAGAACCTGTTCCCACCTCAGTGCTTTTGCACCTACCATTTTTCTGCTTGACAGATCTTTCACCAGGTGGGCCTGAGTTCTGCACTTAATTTAGGTCCTGTTCAAATGATGCCTCTTCAAAGCAGCCTTCTCTGACTGGTCCATGTAAACACAGCATTCTGACAGTTTTACCCTACTTTCTATATCTTCAAGCACTTGGTACTGTCTGACCTTATGTTTGCCTTATCCACTGACTATTAGATCCCAGACAATGTAGATTTCATCAGTACTGTAATACTGGCATCCAGCACGAAATAAGTGTTCAAGATGTATTTATTGAATTGAATGAACTGCAACTTGGCTTCATATATTTATGTCTTTCTGTCTCCCAATGAGACAATATTTACATGGAAGGCAGCCAGAAGTGTTGGTTACTTATCTCCTCTAATACAATTAATTCAGGTCTGCATAGAAAGGTTCAACCAAGATTTATTGAATAAATTTCTTAAGACATGGATATGTTACAGGGCAAACTGGCTAGTATTCCCTGTGTATGAACATGTAGTCTTTCAGCCACACTTTAATGTAGGTTATTCATTTTACATATTTTGTTCATATTTAGTAGTTCTTAAAGTTTGACTAAAGAAATGATCACTCAGATATAATAAATGTAATTTCTGGAATGTACCATATTACTAATTTTCAATATCTTTTTCTTTTTGGTCTTAAATATCTGTGGTATTTGTTTTTGAATATATGAAGAAATACTTTAACAGACTGAATATAGTATCTGTCTGTGAGCACAGAGTTGTTCTTTCTTTCATTAATTAAAAAAAAAATTTTTTTTAAGGCATCACTGCCCTCAGGTGGTGGGAGTAGGAGGCCCAGCCTTTGCTCTTGGGAGTCGGAATTGAACCTCCATCACAGTGGGCCGCAGTCCCGCGCACAACCACTACGCCACTGGGGCTCAGCCGAGCACAGAATTTTTTAAAGAATGTTTAATAAAACTCACTATGGGTATTTCTGAATAATTTGTAAGTATATACATATTTACTTTTAATTCATTGGTATGAACAGTATAAAAACCACCACTACTATCCATTTTCCTGGTCATAAAATTCTTCATATATATAGCAAGTTTAATTTGGGAAACCTTTTGGAGACACTTGTTATTCTAACAGCAAACAAATATAATGAACCAAAATTCTTAAGGGTTTTTGTGTGCCTCCCATCTTTATGGCCTTGCAACTCTAAGCAAGAAAAAAAGGTAGAGCCATGATTCCTTCCATAGTTTGTTTGTTTGTTTATCATTTGCCAAATAAAACAACTTTCCAATATATTGAGCTCGCAAAGTAGAAGGCCACAATAAGAGTTTGTTGACTTGCTCAGGACTTTGGACCAACCTTCAAGTACACACATAAAATGTGCCCAGTTTTTTTCATTATTTAAATATTTAAAATTAACCTTTCTCTTAGATTATTACCAGTGATTCGAAAGATGCAAATCACACCCTGGGGAAAAATCTCTACTGATGCCAACAAATGAGGCTCTCATTTTAGTTTTAGGGAGCTTTGAATCTATTTAAATTCTTAACTACATTGCAGGTGCACCTGAAGGCAAGCAAGGTTTCCTCTTAGGCTGAGCAGCCAGTGTCTGTCTGCAATTCCATGTGTACACCTGTTTCTTGGGGGAACGAAGACTATCCGCCCAGGCACGTGGGCCCAGTCTTGGGAGCTGGGCCCACCAAAGCTCTTAGGGCTCTCTGCTCTGGATTCTCCAAGGTTCCTTAGAAGCACACTCAACGCGGGCTGTGGACGGCCCTGGTGGTGGGGGTGGCTCTTGCCCTGCCTGTGGAGTGGGAGGGCACGCGCCCAGGTGAGCTGGCTGCATTTTCTCCTGTGCCTGTGTCCCCAAGTACACTAAGCCTTGATCGCCCACCCCCCAAAAAAGTGTTTAAAAAAAGAGGCTGGAGCCGAGATGTCAGCAGAGGTTGGGAGAGTGGAAGAGGTCCCCTGAGAACTGAAGGTGGGGGAGGGGCCGTGGGCAGGGAGGCGCCTCTTACAATGTGTCCCTGGCGGAGCTGCCAGCGAACCCCGTTCCGTCTCGTCCACCGGGCCATGTGGCAGAGCGCACGGCGGACGCCCCGGGTCGCCCAGGTGTGCGCGCCTCAGGCCCGCCTCAGGTGCGGCCCCCTGGCCGACGCGAGGACGGTTGGGCCAGGCGGTTGCGGCGCCGCCGTGCGGCCCCGGGGGCTCTGTGACGCAAGCGGGGGGCGTAGGCCGTAAGAGGAAGGACGCGGCGCGGAGGGCGAGAGCGCAGGAGGGCGGGGCGGGGCAGAGGGGCGGAGCGAGCGGGGCGGAGCAGGCACAGGCCCCGCCCCAGGCTCGGAGGAGCCGAGGCGCTACGGAGCAGGCGCGTCGAGCTGCCGCCGCCGCCGCCGTCGTCGCCGCCGCCGCCGCCGTCGCCGTCGCTCCCGCTCCTCGTCCTTCTTCGGAGCAGCTGCCGCCGCCGCCGCCATTTGCAAGGGAGCCCTGGTGGCAGGATCTGGGCATAGGGGCGGAGGGAAGGGGGGAGGGCCCGTGGAGCCCCCTAGGGCGGGAGCGACGCCGCTGGCCCCCGCCAGGCCCCCTGCGCGACCGCGCTGCCCGCGGCCGGCCGGGCGCAGTAAGAGTAGTAGCGGCAGCGGCGGCAGCAGGAGGTGGAGGAGGAGGAGGAGAAGGAGCGGCGGCGGCGGCAGCGGCAGCGGCAGCGGCGACAGCAGCAACAGCAACAGCAGCTGCAGCCGCCGCCGAGGCCAGGCGTGCGCCCGAGGCGGCAGCGGCAGCGGCGGCGGCGGCCCTGCAGGCCGCCGGACGGGGCGGGGACAGCAGCCGCCGCCGTTTGATGGATCCGAGGATCGCCTGGTTCCAGCCAGAGCAGCTCGGACCATCCAACAGTCTGTGGATGCAGATCTGGGAGACCACCCAGGGCCTGAGGAACCTCTACTTCAACCACCACTGTCACAGCAGCGGCGGTGGGAGCGGCGGCGGCAGCGGCACGGCCCTTGGCGGGAGCGGCAGCAGTACCGGCAGCTCGGGCGGCGCAGCCCCGGGCCAGACCGCCATGTACCGCTCCGGAGAGCGCCTGCTGGGCGGCCACACGCTGCCCATGGAGCAGCGAGACTTTCTGCCCCTCGAGACGACCAACAACAACAACAATCACCACCAGCCGGTGGCCTGGGCTCGCCGGGCTGCCGCAGGCCCCTCGGCATCCTTGTCCCCCTCGGCATCTTCTGCCCCCCACTCGTCAGCCCCGGTTTCCACCGCGGAAGCTACCGACTCGGCCTCCGGCAGCAGCAACAAGAGAAAACGTGACAATAAAGCCAGCACCTACGGACTCAACTACAGCCTGCTGCAGCCCAGTGGAGGGCGGGCCGGTGGGGGCAGCCGGGCCGACAGCAGCGGTGGTGTGTATAGCGGTACCCCGTGGAAGCGGAGGAACTACAACCAGGGAGTCATGGGGTGAGTGGTGACTTGCGGCCTGGTGGCCTGGCCCGTGCACACGCCCAGCCAGGCACATGCCCAGCAGAAAGGGGAATGAGGAGGAGACCGGGGTAGGGCATTCCAAGCCTTTCATAACTGCCCCACAGGGGTTTCTGGCCCTCCCCGAAGACCCTTTCCCAGCCACCCGGACCATGCCCTCGCTCTCCCTAACGACTCCTATCTCCCCCATTCCCACTTAGCCATCCATGCTCTTTCCCCGGCGAGACCCCGCAGTCATCACACTCCCCTGCCTTTCCTTAGTCATCCCCACCTTCCCCTTTCCTAGGATAGCCAAGGTGGTGATCCGCACCTTGTCTGGACCCTGCCTTCTCCATCCCTACCTGTCTCCCCTGCTCTTAGTCATCCAACCAGCCACTTCGTGCCCCCACCCCGCCTCACACCCCAAGATGAGATCGCACCGTGCAGGCACAGCATTCATTCCCGGAAGACATTTGTGTTTTAGTTTCTTTGGATATACAAGACCTGGGGATGTTTTCTTCCCCAAGAATAGAAGCGTCTAGAATGTTCTTTCCCCCACCTCCAAGTCCAAACAGGAGACATATCAGCCTTGTAAGGCATTGCCTTGTGTTGACTCTTTGGCCCATTTTTTTTTAAAACCCCCACCCCCACCCCAGATGGGGGATAGATGGCTTGTCTGTAGTGAATGAAGAATAGAAGCCAAGTTTAGGCTGGTGGAGGTGGTGAACCGTCTTCTGAGGCCGTGATAGAACTTTCCAGGAGTTCATGGTCTATTGCTCCAGCGTCTCCCAGTGAAGTTGTCATCTTGGCAGGGACAGCCAATGCTTTTCATTCTAGGGGGTAACTTTATGCTAATGAGTGAATATTGCACCATTAATGACTTACTGTTTAAAGTTCAGCTCTTACAAAATGGAATCTTACCTGACCCTCCGTGAATTATGTACATAAGCAGGGAATGTTTCCAGCTAGATTTTGCTTCTGGAAGTCTCTATGCTCTGAATCTTTTTCTTTTGGAGAATAAAGCTTTTGGACTGTGTCCTTCCCCTCGCTCTGTCTCTCTCAGTCACTCTCTGCCACTCGCTTTCTCTCTCTCTCTCTCTCTCTCTCTCTCTCTGTGTGTGTGTGTATGTGTGTGTGTAGTGTGTGTGTGTTGCTTGAGTATGTGAATAGGAATTTCCAATGGTCCCCTCCACCTCCACCCCCAACGTGTTTTGCCTTGGGACTATAGTAGGTAAATGAAATCACAGTAGTTCATGTGAAGCCATTTTTTACTGTCACCCATTTAGACCTGCCCTGCTTTGGGTAGAAGAGTGTTTTGTGGACATTTTAACATGTTTGTGTAAAATGAGTTAGGAGATATATCTGCTTTAGTGAACTGATGTCTCCTGTAGGCTACTACTACAACTTCCATGCTGTCGAGAAAATGCACTTGATCATTTTACTACTGGAGCTGGGCTACATGTCAGACTTTTCAGAGGGCAACCTATAGGTTTATTCCTCTGTTGCTAAATAAATTTCAAGGGCGCTCTCTATGGTCATCTTGGCTTACTAAAAGACAAGTTGTTCCATCCTGTTAGTATTTTCAAAGTCAAGTTTATTGATAGTAAGGGATTCTGATAGTTTCATTTCTTAGCTTCTCTGGTTAAGTTAGCACTATCAACTAAAACCTTGAAGTTCCCAATTTGCATCATACCGAATCCTTCTTTGCATAAATGTCTGGAAAATAGATGGTATTGATCTAAAATGCTGCTGCCTCTTTAGTGAATAGGTTAGAAATTGCCCTCTGCCACTTTTTATTTAATGTAGAAGGTACTATAAAAATAAAAGGTTCACATTTGAGCGTATGAAGAAACAAAATGTACTTATTCCTGATTCCAACATTATATTACCTTCAAAGGGATTAAGGAGTGGAATTTTCATTTCTCGGGGGGCATGCTGTGTAAAAACTTGATCGTGCACTTATTTTGAAGCTGTCGCTCCATGACACCTTCTATTATTTTACCCCGACCTTTCAATGATCTCAACAACTCAAAATTTGAAAAAATTTTCAGTTCTGGAGACTTTCAACTTTGAGAAATATACTTTAAAATACCTTAAACTTGTAGAATGTTTTTGTAAACATCTTTGTCTTCTTAAAATTATGTTTTGGTTTATCGGTCCCAATTTAATATTTTAAAAATTTACTTTGAATTCAAAATGGCTTTGCTATTTCTGAAAAAACACAGAAAACATGTTATCAATATTCTGAGCTTTTAGGTATGGCTGATGATTAGCTAATGTTAACAAATTATATGGTCCCTGACCTCTTAACTGACATCCTTCATCGGGAGACAAGACAAAAGCACATGAAAAGTGATGAGAATGAAAGAACAGTATTTATTCTTATCTTTCTTATCTCTTGGTGTTCTCTGCTTTGGCCACATGGGTTTTCAGTTTATTTCTTGAACAGTCTTCCAGATTCTGTGAAGAAGCCTGACTTCTCAGTTTTTTGGTACTTGGTCTGAACTCTTGGAACACTTGCTTTAGTGTGCTTAGTATAGCTAGCTTATGTCTTCCTTTTATATGTGTGTTTCTTCTAAGCTCATAGATGGACATTTTGTTACTGTAGAGCAGGACTTTGGACTTTCTTGACATCTTCACCTTTATCAAAATCAAAACCCCCTGGATTCAACATCTGAGTCTTTTTCCCCCGTGTAACCACAGGACGGTGTGGGTTCCTTCCCTTCTTCTCTCCTGCCTTCCACCTCTCCCTTCCTGTGAGTGTGCTCTCTCTCTTCCTGAGTTCCTACTTATCTATTTTGTGAGATCCATTCCCCTTCAAGACTAGCTATGGTCTTGGATTGCAGTGTGCCCAGCTCCTTCGGATTGTCCATGGACATGAGTCAGGAGTCCTTTACAAGTATTTAATAATCACCCTGGACACAGATAAGATAATGAAAAGTGAAAAACACAGGGAAACTTGATCCTGAGTCCAGAAACTCTAGTGTAAGGTACTTGTCTAAGCCCTTTAGAATAATTTTATTGCCTCTACTGCCAGATCAATAGATATTTTTTCCAGTGACTTGTCAAAAATAATGTTTGGGATTTTGAATTTGACTGTGGTACATCAAGAAAACCCTGTTGGATAATTCAAGTTAAGGAATATTTTCTTGAATAAGTATGTAGGAGTGGAGATTCTGGGAGGGGAAAATGAGTATGAAAGTATTCCAAGGCAAAGAACAACTTTTACTTAGTGGATTTAGTGATTATACTAAAGTTTGAACTTGAATGACTGGAAAAATGTTGGTATTACTATTAAGAATAAAAGCTTGAGCAACTCCGGGTTTGGGCAAATGATGAGACAAGTTTAGGCAGAAACATCTTATGGGAAGGTAAAATTTGGGGGCAGTGATTTGTTCTTTACCATAGAGGACAGGTTCCTTCTTTATGATACTTTTACCTTGTGCATATTGTTCATTATAGCCAAGATGCTGATGTTTTTCTTCAGTCCTAATAAGATGACTTAAATCACATTATTTCTGTGCAATAGAATCAGTGGGATTGGTTTCATAGTTCAACTACAAATTGATTGAGCAGTTAAACATAGCTTGATTATAAAAGAATTGAGAGGCCTATTACAAGCCTTTGCCTAGAGTTTTTGTGCATTTGCGAATGTATAAGTTTTTAGTGAACTTAGACCTTTAGGTTATTGAATGTTCTGCATTTAGGTTCTGAAATACCATTTAAGTAGACATTAAAATATCATTTTAAGAACACATGCTCTATTCAACAGTTACTTTCATGGCACATCTTTCATGCAAAATTTGTAACTGGTGAATGCTGTTGCTGTCAGAGACTCTCAGTTTGTGGAAAGTTCTTCAATTTCTATTATGTTTTTAGCTGTTGAAAGCAAAAGAGTAAGTGTCTAGGGAATTTTTTGCAATATACTATAGTCACACAAAATCTTAGTTTATTGAAGGAAAGGAAGGAGGGCAAATAAATACTAGAAAAGTCTAAGCAGAAAAGGGATGCATGTGATAGAAAAATTCGAGTCCTTGTATGCTGTATCTTAACTTCTCCCATGAGATTTACATCTTTACTCTTGCTGTAAGAGTGCTGCCAGTAATCCCAGTGTTTGGAATCCAAAAGAGTTCATAGGAGGAGAACTCAGGTGTTGGGTCTGATCAGTTGTTTCACTTTCTAGTTCCCAGACAACCTGTCTTTCACAAGTATGGTGTAGATACAGTGAAAAGGACTAAGTGTTTTTTACTGGTTAAAGCAGGTGAGAAAAAAATGAAGCCACTTTTTCTGTGGAAAAGTAGAATATATATATATAATAGAATATATATATATATATATATATATATATATATATAAAGCTAGTTTCACATAGCTTTTTATTCTCCCATTTAAATTGGTTTGAGTAACATTTAGTAGAGGAAATTATTTCAGGATCACTTGCCACAGTAAAGAGCTGTGCGTATCTCTTTAATATAAATCACCTGTGTAAATACAGAATAGACTTGAAGCGAATAGGCCTTAAAGGACACTTTTGAAGAACCAGGGTCCAGTTTGCAGCAGCTGGTCTGAGACTCCTCTCTTTGCTCTTTCCTGCAGAGCTGGCTGGACAGCTCAGAGCCTGCTTGAGGAATTCAGAGGACGGCAAGTAGAATGTTCTCTCCACCACTCAGATTATTGTCTAGGGATTCAGTCACTGCAGAACACCATAAAGGCTTCACATTTATCTTTAATTACATGGAATTATGATTTTTTTAATAAGAGAATGTTGGCTGAAATTGCAGATGGTCTCAAGCTAGACTTTTCATTAACTTGGAACCAAACAACAGATGATACATTTATATTCATCTGGCAAGTTGCTTAATGATATGAGACTGTTATATATTTTCATGAGGTTTGGGCCACATGGAAATTTGAATGAAAGATTTTGGAATAAATCCTGAATTTAGAACCCTTTATGAAGTAGCCTGGTTCCTTATGCATGTGAGAACTTTAAATCTGAAACAAATCTGGCCTTGGACACAAAGATAATGCTGTATCTAGAACCTCAGGAATTCTACCTTGTCATGGTGTCTGCTGAAATAGTTGTATATATATATTTTGTGAAGAAGCCTACATTTTCAAATGATTTGGCATAATAAAAGGGCTCAATAAAATGGTAGCCTTTATTATCATGTTCTAAGTATTATGTTAAACCCTTAGGTAGGTACCTAGCTCCATTTAATTTTACTTACCTTTTTACTTTGAAATAATTATAGACTCAGGAAGCTGCAAAAAAAAAAATAGAGTTCCATGTAGCCTTCACCCCGTTTCACCCAATATTATTTTACATAATGATAGTTTAATGCCAAAACAAGAAATTGGTAGTTGTACTCTATAACCGTATGCACATTTCACTAGTTTTATATGCATTTGTGTGTAGTTGTCTGTTTATGGACTTATGTAATCGCCACCATTTACAATCAGGATTTGAAACTATTTCACCTTAAAGGTCTTTTATATTCTGCCTTTAATGTGTATCTCTCTCTCTCTCTTACACACACACACACACACACACACACACACATACACAGTCATCCCTGACCACTGTGTTCTCCATCTCTATAATTTTTTCATGTTGAGAATGTTATATAATAGAATCAGAAAGTATGTAACTTTTTTTGGGGGGGGCATCACTGCCCTCTGGTGGTGGAAGTAGGAGGCCCAGCCTTTGCTCCTGTGGAGCCGCTGCTGGAATTGAACCTCTATCCCAGTGGGCCGCAGTCCCACGCACAACTACTACGCCACCGCGGCTCAGTCCCATATGTAACTTTTGATGCTTTTTTCTTATGCCTTAATTCCTTTGAGAGTCATTCACATAATTGCACATGCCAATAGTGCATTAATGTTTACTATTGAATAGTATCTCCTGGTGTGGATATAGTATAGTATAACCATGAAGACAATGGGTTGTTTTCAGTTTGGGACTATTACAAAGTAAAATACATAAAAACATGTGAATGTTAGTTTTCTGAGGTAAATTTCTAAGAGGGCTGTATTACATGGTAAATTCATATTTAGTTTGAAAAGAAAACAAGCATTTTCCAGAGCCTTTTCCATATATTTCTACCAGCAATATACAAGAGATCCAGTGCCTTAGCATCTAGACATCCATTTGGGGTTATCACTATTTTCTTCATGTATGCCATTCTAATGTATAGTTATAACTCCCTGTCCTTTTATTGCATTCTCTCTCACGGATAATGCCACCTAATTTTGATCATTTATTTAAAAAACTTCCTGGCAGCTTTAAAAATATTCTAGATGAACAATCTCTAAATAAAATAATGACTTTAAAAGGGCTTAGATTTTCAACCTTTACTTTAGTTTCCTCACCTCAAGTGCACTGCCGGCAAGTCAGTATTGACTTTTAATGACTCGCTGTAGGGTTTCTGATACTAAACCTTTATGGGAATGAGCAGCTTCATTTTTCTCCTGACGAGTATCCGTCTGGTGGAATTGAACCTCTGCCCTTTCTGTTAGCAGTCTAAGGCCTAATCCACAGTGCCACTAGCACTTCTTTTGATTTTATGTAAAGATCATTTTAAGCATTTTGTCTTTGAAGTACTTTGTAGTGTTTTCTTTACACACATTGCTTTTTCTAAGAAACTAGCCATTTATATGAAGTAGAGATTTAATTTCATTTTTGAGAATTTATAATAGTATTTTCCTGGTTTGAATTTTAAATGGAGAGGTCTGTAGACCTAGTATACTTATGAATACACAATATACATTGTATCCATAGTGTACTTTTATAGATTATGAAGACCTTTTATTTTCGTTTGGGTAGGTTATATTTTGTGAAGTCATGCTTTGGTTAGTTTTGGTATCTTGGTGGTGGTAATGGTTAAATTTTTAAAAAATGTTATTTTTATACCATATTTTATACAAGGGGGCCTAAAAAAGTTAATGGACAGATTCCATTATCTCTAATTTCATTTTTCCGTGAACTTTCTGAAGCCCCTCATATGAATAATGCCTTCAGGTTGTGTAAATTCTTCATTTTTCACATCCTGGAACAAACTTTCTAGATCAAGAATTGGAATTTATTTTCTCATTTTTTTCCTACTGGCTCCTTAAAGTTGCTGTTTTAACGCTATCAAAATATCATTACACAATCAAGTATATAAACCTCTTGCCAAATAAAAAATAAGAGTTCATGCGGATGGACATTTAAGGCTAATTTCCAGTAACTTGGATTTAGTAAAGTGTTAGGTCTGTGATAAGGTTTGCTATATTTATATCTTTATTCCTTGAACTATTCAGCAGTGATTTTTTTGTTTGTTTGTGATGGTAGAGGTGAAGGCACCTTGGTGGCACAACAGGTTGAGCATTGGGTTATTAACCAGTGGTTCTCAACCTTCCAATTGCCGTAATTCTTTAATGTAATTCCTCACATTGTGGTGACCCCCAACCATAAACTTGTTTTCGTTGCTACTTCATAGCTGTAATTTTGCTACTGTTAAGAATCGGGTAACCCCTGTGAAAGGGTTGTTCGACTCCCAAAGGGGTCGCGTCCCACAGATTGAGAACCGCTGCCCTAGCTGCTCCAGAGGAGAAGGATAAGCCTTTCTGTTTCCCTGAAGATTTACATCTTCAGAAACCCAAAAGGAGAGTACTCCTCGGCCATAGAAAGACAATCTGAGTCAGAATCGAGCTGCAATAGACCAGATGGCAGTCAGTTTTAGCGAATTTGGTGTTAACTTCATTATTCATTAATAATACTAGTTTAAGAAAATCTATGTGTTTATATTATATACTACTAATAAATGCAAATTGTAAACACAAAACACTTAATAAATTATAGCTAAATTAAAGAAAAGAAAAATAATGCATGTAATAATAGGATA